>JAJHZJ010000977.1:0-142818 GCA_023548195.1 Bettongia penicillata ogilbyi
ATTCAAATAGATGCTAATGCTAGCTAGTATATATTGGGAACCAAAAGGTTCACAAATCATTGTACTTTTAAAATCTCATGTGATCCTCACAACAGCCCTGTGAGGTAAGTGTCATTATGACCTCCATTTTAGAGATGAGAAAATTGACTCTTGAGAGATGTTAAATGACTTGTCCAGGGTAACAAGTGTGTTAGAGTTTGAGCTCCCTTCATCCAGTTTCCATATCCTTCTTCTACCATCTTTGCCACTTAGTTGCCTCCTAGATCTTAAGATCATCCAGTTTTACAGCTGAGGAAACTGAGACTCTGAGATAGTAGGGACCTTGCCTGAGTTGACACATAATAAATAGAAGAACTGGAATTAAAAACCAGGTTTTCTCACTTAAATCAAATAGTCTTGTCATGCCAACTATTGCCGTTATTTCATATACTTAGTATTTGTTCACCTAAGTATTTCAAAGCACTTCATAAAAACTATGAATTCTGAATATCTAAAAATATCTTCAAGCTAATGAAAGAGATGGTGTTTTTATTTTAGTAGTAAAAATCCTCCTTCCTGTTTTGTCCATTGTTTAAAGAGTTGCAAGTGCCTAGAATCACACTATATATTTTGGATAAAAAATTTCCATGTGGCTTTATTACCTTAGTCTGCAGGTCCTATAACTGAACCCCAGATTGGGGAAGTGACTTGCCTAAAACTCCAGAGAAAATTAGTGGAAGTAGTAGGACCAGAACCCAACTCTATAAACTCAGAGCTCTCTAGTCTTTCCCTGACACAAGGATTCCTTAATGAAGGAAGAATTTGGAATCATACTACTGTAATTTAATCTTGGGTCAGCCATGTAGGCTTTGAGCAAATCACTTATAAATGAAGGAAATGGACCAGATAAACATTAAAATGGCAGTTTTCAATGAGTAAATCCATTAAGACTTTATGTAGAAAATTTAATCTTTATTATTATTTTTTATGTTTTCTTAGCCAATAGTTTTCATGTGTTCAATATTATTCATGAAATTAATTCAATTCAAAAAGATTCTCTACCTGATGTGCTTTTCTCTCAGGAAAAAGATGGCAGAATGTAGCATTATTGTAAATAATAGGGAATGGGAAATTGTATAACGCAGAGAAAATAAACTAAAACAATGATGGAGGGTTAGATTCATGGAGGCTTCTAGATGGATATAGTATGGAACCTGGAGTCAGAGAGACTTGAGTTCAAATTCACCCATTCCTCACCACAGAAACAAACAGGCAATCAAACACAAATATTTCCCACCCTCAATTATCTTATAGTGTACAAGTAGAAAACACTTTTTTTACACAGAAAAATCAATAGGAACTGCACACCAAGGAAATATATCCTGTTTAAATGGGGGGCACAATCCATAAGGGGAAAGGAAAACTTCTGAGTATTGGAGGTGGCACATTTAAAAGAGCTAGAGAGTCTAAGATGAGATGTTGAAGAGATAGAGCTTCACAGGCAGGGAGGACAGTTTGTACAAAGGCACATGGAGGGCAGATGGGAGAAGAAAGATGGAGAATTGAATGTCCATCCATCTACTTGCCATGGGGAAAGAAGAAATTAATCTAGGAAATCTAGGAAGATAAGCTGTAGAGAAATTGTGAAAGATTTTAAATATGAAAAAGAGGCATTCCTATTTTATACTAGAAACAGTAGTGACCCAATGAATACCAAAGTACATCTGTGCTTTAAGAACAGCAAATTGCAACTGTTTGAAAGAATCATATTTAAAATAATGAATTTTTAAGGTGGCAGAATCTAGTTATCACTGTAAATAATTAGTGAGAAATTATAAAAGCATAAACAAACAAATAAAAATAAACTAAAACAATGATAGAGGGAATGGATTCTTGGAAGCTTCCAAGTGGATATAGAATGAACCTAGAGTCAGAGAAACCTGAATTCAAATTGGGCCTCACTTACTTAGTAGGTGACCCTTGCCAAGTCTCTTATCTCTGTCTGATTCTGCCTCCTCCTTTATAAAATGGATATCACCTACATACCAGGTTCATTGTGAAGATCAAATGAGATAATGTTAATAAATCACTCTTCTAAATTAATAGTTCTATCTAAATCCTATCTATTAGTATTTTTGGAGGAGATAGTAGGAGATGAGAATGAGATAATACACAGATAGATTAATAGTGGCAGTGAGAAGATTCACCTAATCCTCTGAGCTATGAGACAAAGAAGAAGGGAACAGGGAAAAA
This sequence comes from Bettongia penicillata ogilbyi, assembly GCA_023548195.1. Classification (NCBI taxonomy): domain Eukaryota; kingdom Metazoa; phylum Chordata; class Mammalia; order Diprotodontia; family Potoroidae; genus Bettongia; species Bettongia penicillata. The sequence goes on from JAJHZJ010000977.1 coordinate 2,233, forward strand.
TGAAGAGGAGTTTCAAGGGTTGAGTAGGGAAATGAGAGAAACCAAGAGTGTTGACATCTATCTTTTCTGATACAAGGGGAAAGAAGTGGTATAAGAGAGTGGGAAAGACTGTTAATGGTGGAAGAATAACTGGGTTCCTTTGGACCAGGAAGAGTATAAATGGCAAGAGAGTAATATGTATCTATAGGGAACTCATGCAGCATATTTATGGACCTCATTCTGCCCTCTCTGTGAGGTACATTAATGGTACATAGGGAGCATAGTTCTGAGTTGGAATGCGCTGAAAGAAAACAGAGCAAGAAAATCTTGGGTAACTGAGGGACTATCACTGAAACAGTCAATCATCAGTTCAATTCTGTGAAGGGGAAAGAAAAGTGGAAACATGGTAGGGATGTAGAAACTGGTGTTTATGAGGAGCAAATCTAGAAAAATGAAACATCAGGAAGAATATGTAACTGAGAGATAGTAGGATATAATCAAGAGGAATTTCAGAGTTCTGAGTCATGGAGCTGGAGGAATGATCAATTCAATAGTATGAGCACAGTATAAGTGAATGATGCAGAGCAAAGATGAAGGTGGAATAGGAATTGTGGATGTTGAGGACTTGTTCAGTAATGATCTTAACGGGTATAAGGGGACTTATGATGTGTGCTGAGGAATCATAATTGCAATATTAGTATGATATTGTTTTATCATGTACCAAAACCCCACAATTTTTATGTAACATAATTTTATAAGTTTTCTTTTATAGAAAATATGATCCTATTCAGAAAAGAATGATAAATACCATGATTTATTGTGTTTGTGTTTTCCTTCTTTCAGGTGAACCATCCAAATCCCTACAAGATATTTATGGAGAATTGTTCAGTGGTGAAGGAGTTCATCCTTGTGGGATTAACAGATTCCCCTGAACTTCAGGTCCCTCTCTTCATTATATTCACTATCATTTACCTCATTGCTTTGATAGCGAACCTGGGTCTGGTATTTCTGATATTGTGTGACTCTTGCCTCCATACACCCATATACTTTTTCCTCTGTAACCTCTCTCTGGTAGATTTGGGTTACTCTTCAGCCATTACTCCCAAAGTAATGACTGGATTCCTCCAAGGGGACAAAGTCATCTCCTATAATGGCTGTGCTGCACAAATGTTTTTCTTTGTCTACTTTGCCACTACTGAAAGTTATCTCCTGGCTGCTATGGCCCTTACACACAGGTGGCTGTGTGTAAGTCCCTACATTATACCACCACAATGACCTCCAGTGTGTGTGCTTGTCTGACCATTAGTTCCCATATCTGTGGTTTCCTTTTTGCCTCTGTTCATACAGGAAACATCTTCAGCCTCTTTCTTTGCAAGTCCAATATGATCCATCACTTTTTCTGTGATGTTCCACCTCTCTTGGTTCTCTCCTACTCTGCCTCATATATCAATGAAGGATTGTTACCTTTGCTGTTGGATTCAATGTATTCTTTGCCCTTTTTTTCATCTTGAAATTCTATTTTTTAATTTTAATTGCCATTCTGAGGATGCCCTCAGTTGAGGGCCATCAGAAGGCCTTCTCCACCTGAGCTTCCCATCTCACAGCTGAGTGCATAGTCTATGGGGCAATCATGTTCATGTATTTCCAACCCCGTTCCCGGCATTCCATGGACAGAGACAAAATAGCTTCAGTTTCCTACACCATGGTCATCGCCATGCTGAATCCTCTGGTCTATAGTCTGAGGAATAAGGAAGTCAGTAATGCATTTAGGAAAATTATGAGTAAGACAAAGCCTTCATTAGGAATCTTTTTTTAACTAAGGAGAAAAGTATTCCAGGATTATTCTTCTGCACTATGAAATGTTTATTATTCATGCATCACATGTGGTAACTTCTCTCTTTCCATCCTGAATTTGCTTAACATCATCCCTAACTGGCTTCTAGTATCTGAATCTATGATCCATAATTTTTAGCAATTTGGAGAAACTGAATGTTTCATATTTAAAATCTTAGTTGAAGATACTTTGAAGATTTAATATCTGTTCATCTTTTAACAGAAACTTTAAAAATATTCCTTTGCCATAGAAAGTTTTGAGATGTCATCAGCTTTTACAAGTCTGCCATTTTCTTTTCATTTGAATCTGGGCAAGGTGTTATTAAGTGATATGGGAAGGTATAGTCATCATAATTCTATCACCATTCTCAATATTTTACTGAAAAGTCTAGTAGAAAATCAAACTGTTTGCTTCTTACTTGTGAAAATACTATCAGTAATGTTAAAACTGTCATCATTATTTGGGTATTTTGAAAAAAAAGTTGGGGCTAAGCCAAGTATGAGGGGTGATTCTAAAACAATTGGGTTGGAAGAGGTCAAAAGAAGTGATTTTCTTCTCATGCAAATGAGTTGTGAAAGGAACAACTGATACAAAAGAAGGAAGCAGGGTAGAGTGCTGCTAGTGCTAGAAGCTTCCTCTCATCAGAAATAGGCTAAAAAGAAAACAACATATAGGTCTAGAAAGATATGAAAGTCTTCTAAATGTATAAAGAAAAAAGAACTTGAAGGAATGGGATAAGGGAGGGGCTTTTAGAAGAGGTGTAGATTAAGAATTAGAAGTGTAGGGGAGAGGATAAATCCAGGACTTTTAGGTGGTAGTTAGATTAAAGCAGTGAGTGGAAGTGAGAGAATAAGAGAGGGACCTTTAGATGGGTTGGTAGATTAACAAATAAAAAAGCAAGATGGTGGTTCACAATAAATTAGACTTGTGAGGACAGATAGGGTAAATAGTATGAGAAGAATAGTTAGGAAGTATAGGATGAATGGAAAAACCCAATTAATAATAACTATGAATGCGAATAGGATGAATTTCCCCCCCCAAAATGGAAATAAGCAGGATTGATTAAAAATCTGTATTCAACAATGTAAGAAATGCAATAAAAATGAGAGATACACAGAGTTAAAATAAATGCCTGAAGTAAGATTTATTATGAATCAACTGATTTTTTAAAAAAGCAGGGGCAACAATCATCATCTCCAACAGACTTAAAGCTAATATATGTTTGATATTAAAAGATAAAACAGAAAAACTACACTATATCAGAAATATTGCTCACTATTGTTTTAGAAATGCTACCAATCATAATAAGAGAAGAAAAAAATTGAAGAAATCAGAGTGGGAAATGAGGTATGCAGACAATATGATGATATATTTGGAAAGTCATAAAGATACAATTAAAAGTTACTTGAACTAATCAATAATTTTAGCCAAGTGGTAGGATAGAAAATGAACCCATTAAATCATCAGCAATTTTAGATATCACCAACAAAATCTTGCAAGAGGAGATAGTAAGAGATACTCCCTTTAAAATAACTGTAGACAATGTAATGCACCAATGTATACTTGACAAAATGGACCCAGTGAATTCACGAATGCGTTATAAAACTTATTCTTCATACAAATGAAGGCATATTTAAGGCATTGAAATAGTATCACTTTTCATGTGTAGGCAGAACGAATATAATCAAAACGACAATTTCACCTAATCTGCCTATTTATTCGATGCCATACCATTACAAATTATTAAATGTTATAACATTTAACAAAATTGACTTGAAAGAACAAATGGTCAAGAATTTCAAAATTAATTATGACAAAAAAATCAAAGGAAGGTGGTTTAGCAGTACCAGATCTTAAAATATGCTATAAGACAGTAACTATCAAAACTATCTGGTGCTAGTTAAGGAACAGAAAGCGATCACCGGAACAGCATAGTCATACAAGGAAGATTATGTGAACTTTGTGTCTGATGAACTTAAAAATTTAAGTTTTGGGTATAAGAATTCCTTATTTGGTAAAAAACTGTTGGGAAAGCTGGAAAGCAGTGGAGAGAAATTTCACATTGACCAATATCTTCAGTCATTTACTAACGTCGAAATGGATGCCTGGGATAGATATAAAGGGAGATATCATAAGAAAATTATAAGGACATGGAAAATATTTCCCTATCAGATTTATGTATAGGAGAGCAATTTATGAATAAGCAGGAAATAGAATTTTGAGGTTTAAAATGGATAATTTTGATTATATTAAATAGGTTTAGTGTAAATAAAAATAATGTAGACAAGATTAGAAGGAAAACAGAAAATTAGGGAAATTCTTCACAGAATGTCTTTCAGATAAAGGTCTCATTTCTTTAATATATAAATAATTTTGTCAAATTTACAATCATATGAGTTGTACAATTGATAAATGGTCAAAGGTTATGAACAGGCAGTTTCTCAATAAAAAACTTTCAATTTCAAAATTCTTTCAATAAAGAAATAAAATTGTACATCCATGTATACATATAGTCATATGAACGAATACTCTAAAGCATTATTGATTAGAGAAATGCACATCAAATAACTTTGACAGTAACAGAAATATTTTCCTAAGAACAAATTTGAATGACTAATTCATTCTGAGTAACATAAATACTCAAACCAACTACACAGGACCTATGAGGGAAGATGTTATCCACCTCCAGAGAAAAAAACATATATATATATATATACATATATATATATAGTGTATGTATGTATATGTATGTATAGTGTGATATATAATATAATACACAGCATATATAGTATATCATATATATAGTATAGTTTTACACATATATTTGCATATATGTATGTCTCTGTATACACACACCCCAACACACACACACACATATCTACAAATCCAGTAGAAAAACACCTATTATTCCCCTTAAACTTTTGCATTTGGATAGTGCCAAATGGAGAGAGGTGGTGTATAGACCTCCTGTGGCAAATCCCTCTGCTGATAAAAATTGGTAAACTGCCTAATGCTTATTCTTAGAGAGTTGTGTGGGAGAACTGAGAATTTAATCACCCATAGTGACAGACAGTCACAGATAAATAACAAACTTTGAAATTGTCACTATAGAGAGATGTATGACAAATTGTAATTACATAAGGAGACTTCAGCGGTCATAACTGCAGCATTAGTGGGTTATGACAACATCATGGGTAGGTCTATTTTTCTGTGCCAATTAAGTAAAATGCAAGAATATGTAATGGGAGATGAATAAGTAGAAAAGTATGAAATTTAGGGGAGTTTAAGGAGCATCAATTTGTGCGTTGAAGTCCCCTAGTATGAAATGAGAAATGAGGAGAATAGAGGAGAGCTTTGTATTCTTAACTTGATGTAGGATCACGGTGGAGGAGAAAGGTTCAATTACCATTCCTACTAAAAAAAAAAGTCTCAGAATCTCTTCTTTTTCCAGTGTCATTTGGTCCAGAAAGAGCTGAAACACCAAAGCTTGTCCTGGTTGGCTAATGCCTTTTGAATTCACCTCAGCTCAAGTACCAGTCTTTATATCCTGGGTCTTGCATCACCAAGCAGAAATGTCTTTCATGGATTTTATCTACTCTTTAGCTCTTACTGCATGAACGAGGGCTGGGTTTTCCACTATCATCTACTACAATAGATCTATTGCAGTTGTTTTTTTTTTTTTTTCCTGTGCACTTTTTTCACTCTCCCAAATTTTCTCTTGGCCAATAATCTAAATATAGCTTTATATGAGACCTTCTATTATAGCACTTCTATGACATCTAGCACAAATGGTAGTTAGACTATGAGTACCTCTATTTGTGGCCTTCTGAATTCCTCCATTTACAGAGAAAATTTCTACATTTTTGACCTCTATGACTTCAATGTGGTCAATTACTTTTTCTGTGAGTTTCCTGCACTTGAAGCTCTCTCCCACTCTGAGACATACCACACTGAACCAGTTTTATATATTGTATAATTTAATATCTCCCCAACTTCATTTTGTCTTCTTACTAGTCTTCTTATACATTTTCAAAATCATCATGAGACTCTGTCTTGCTGAAAGCTACCACCATTACTTCTTCATCTGCGTTTGCCATCTCATAACAATGTTCATATTCTGTGGGACAGGAATCCTCTTGTATTTATAGGTCTGTTATAGTCATTCCATGGCTACAGAGAAAGTGGGGCAGCTAGGTGATGTAGTGGATAGAGCACCAGTGGAGGAATCAGGAGGACCTGAGTTCAAATCTCACCTCAGACACTTGACACTCACTAGCTATGTGACCTTGGGCAAATCACTTAACCCCAATTTCTTCATCTTGGGTCATCTCCAGTCATCCTGATGAATGTCTGGTCACTGGATTAAGATGGCTTTGGAGGAGAAGTCAGGCTGGTGACCTGAACAGACTTCCTTCACTCAAAACAAAGTCAAGTGCAAGTCATGTCATTATTTCTCTGATGTCATGGTTTTCTTTGGCAACGAAGGACGAACACACACACACACACACACACACACACACACAGAGAAAGTGGTATCAGTTTTCACCTCATGATTGATGAGCCTTCTCATGTGTAGTCTGAGGAGCAAAGGTGTCTTTTCATTAGAGTTTCCAGAGGTAAAGTCATCATTAGGTTTATCCTTTTAAATAAAGAGCATTCCTAAGATATTGTTTTCTTTGCATTTATATTCTACTCTCCAAGACCCACAGCCTGTTTCATCTCCATATAACTCAAGAGCTGGATCCATCTTTTTTTTCTGACCTCAGAAGCATCATACTCTTGAACCTTTCCAATAATTGAATCTATATGTCCAATGCTGATCAGTAGTTTATAGAAGTTTGAAGAATTTGAACCTTTTTGCATAATTTAAGTCCTCAGGGCATGAGAGTTTTTGAAGTTTAGAAACTTTCAGTTAATCTTTTTGAGGAACCTTTAGGTTGTCTGTCAGAGCATAAAGGGGAAGGATGTTGAGTCCTGGAAATTGCCCATGTACCTATGTCACTTGCTCTTCATATGAATTTTTTCAAGTAACCTAAGTTTTTTATTAAGTGAATTGGGGATGATAATTCTTTAATACTATAGGAAGCATTATTAACATTCTTCCCAACCATTTTGGTTTTGGTTAGGTAATGTCTTCTCACCACACTGTGATTAGACTAACAGTTAACAACTGACTCTATTTATATTAACACCCATACATAGGAAAAAAAAGAATTTTTGTTATCTTATGGGCCAGACTCAAAGTACTCTGAGGTCTCTTATATATCTGAGTATCTGATTCTGAAATTGAATGTTTTAACATAGGTTTTATGGAAGATCTATAGAAGCCAGAAGGTTTGTAAGAAAGAGTTGGATAATAAAAATGAGTAGCCCTTCAACTGATCAAATTCCATTCTGAGTTGCTAGAATTGGGATTCACTGACCTTACAATTGACTGACCTATCATTTCAAGGTATAAATAGTGAACTTGGAGATACGGATAGTTGCTGCCTCTGAGGCTTGGTTGGTTGGATTAGGGGAGCTACTAAAGAAGTGCAGTAGAGTGGAGAGAGGAGGCTGTGCTACGTTGTAATCTTCCACCTGGCGCATAATTAGTATATTGGGGGCTTGAGACATGGCAACAAGGTGCAGCAGTGGCTCAAGTGCTGGGAGTAAAGTTGGAAAGACCTGAGTTCAAATCTGGTCTAAGACACTAACTGACTCTTTGATTCCAGTCAAGTCACTTAACCCTATTTGACTCAGTTTCCTCACTTGTGCTGGAAAAGAAAATAGTAAATCACTAAAGTATTTTTGCAAAGAAAACTCCAAACAAGGCTATGAAAAGTCAGAAATGAGTGAAAAAGCACTGAAGGTACTTGAAACACATACAGGGAAATGCTTCCTTTTTTAAACTTGCCTTTTTTATTATGAAGTGAATAAGCAGTAATAGACATAATCATTTCAATTCACAAGAAATAAAAGAAAATCATCTATGAAGCTGTTGAATTTCATTATGCACATGTTTTAAATGTTTAATATATCATTAATAAAATTTTACTATTATAACAATAATAAAACTGTACTATTTATTGATATTGCCATTTAAAATTCTTTCCCTTATTTTCTGTGTATTTTTAAAAGAATTCACTGGTTCACTTTTATTTATTTTCTTTTTTCTTGCATCATTTGCATTACCTATTCAACCCCTAAATCTGTGGTGATATCCCTCCCCAACAGACAGTTCTCTTCAAAGAGATAAAAGAATGGAACCTGAACTGTTAGAGACACTGAGCCTGGGCTCTAAGGGGCTTGTCTCATTTCATGACTATTTCCCTATTGTCCATGTGGGGGTTCCATCAGGTTGATGACTAGGGAGGTCATGATCCTGATTTCTAGTGTCTCCGGAGAGTAGCCTTGTTCTCTGTGCACCATAGAGAAGTCCTGACAACAACATCTGAGTATGCCCATGACTTCCCTTAGTTATTGTGATTGGGTCTCCACAGAGCTGGATAAACCATTATGTGCTTTTCAGAGATGCACACTATGTAGCTCTGGCTGTCCTCAGAGGAGGCTTTGGCCCTTAATAGCACCAATATGTCCATTATTGTAAAACTCTACTGCAAGTTTGTGACCAAAATCCCCAGAAAGCTTTTTATATCTCAGTTTGGACCCATGTCCATTGAACAAGCCTGGCTTTGATTGTTGTCATTCTTCATTTATTAATAAGATCAGAAACATTGCTTTAGTTCATCTGGTGACCTGACTGTCGGCTTGAAGTGGCTGAGGATGACAGATCATGACATGGAAAACTCTTGAGTTTTTAGTTAAGCATCTAATAGAAGACAACATTAAATAAAGGTCCTCAATAAGTCCTCCCTCTTGGAGTCTTGTCACAATCCTAAAGGATCCAGGTAGGTCTCAGCTATTAGAATACTAGTGACAGGTTCTACCCAATTCTCCAATATGAGAGTTACATGAATGAAAAATGGTATCCTTGTTTTCAAGGTATGAGAAGGTAGAGGGTTCAAAATCACAGATTTCGGTTTGCCGTTTTCATAATGTTTCATGTTTTTATATTTTATTTGGTGCTAATGGTAGCTAGAGCATTTATTGGGAACTTGAAGGTTCACAAAACACTCTACTTCTAAAATCTTGTTTCATCCTCACAAGAGCCCTGTGAGGTAGATTTAGAGATGAGGAAACTTGAGGCAGATACCTGTTAAGTGACTTCTCCAGGGTCATATAAGTGACAAGTTTCCTAGAGTTTAAACTCACTTCCTTCAGATTTCACATCCTTCACTGTGTCCTCTTTGCTACTTCTCTGCCTGCTAGATCTCCAGATTGACTGGGTAAAGACTTCATGGATTTTCCAGTTTTATAGGTGAAGAAACTGACCCGCTGAGATGGAAGGAGAGTAGGCTGAGGTGACACATGTAACAAAGAACAAAATTGGAATTCAAAGTTGGGTGTTCTCACCCTAAATAGAATTGTCTTGCCATAACACTAATCATTATTTTTTCATCTATTTATTATTGTTCATCTAAGTATTTCAAAGCACTTCATGAAGAACTGTGAACTCCGAATTAAAAAAAAAATCTCCCCCAACTACTGCAAAAGATAATGTTTTTGTTTTAGTAGTAAAAATCCCTTTTTGAGAGTTTTTGTGATTTAAAGAGTTGTAATTGCATAGATTCCTCTGTAGCTTTTAGAGGTTTTTTTTTAAGGCCATATGACCTTTATTCCTTGGCTTGCAGGTGATGTGAGACCCAGGGAGGGGAGGTGATATATCTAAAGTTCTAGAGTAAGGTACTTTCAGTAACAGGACTGGAACTCAACTCCTTAAACTAAGAGTTCTCTAGTCTTTCTCCTTCATCAGGCTTCCTTAATGAAGGAAAAATCTGGGATCAGAGTACTGTGGTTCAAATCATGGGACAACCATGTAGGTTTTGGGCAGGTCATTATTTTAAAGTGAATCTATCTATTAAGATTCATTGAGAATTAAGTAGAAATTTTTAATCTTTACTATTGTGATGTGTTCCTGTCCAATGATTTTCATGTGTTCAATTTTATCCATGAAATTAATTCAGCACCCCTGTATTTAGTGTGGACTCTGTACAAGGTACTGTGCTTTTCTCTGAGAATAGCATCCTCCCACCTCCCATCACAAACACACGCATGCAAATCAAGCACAGATATTTCTCACCCTCAGTGATCTTCAATTTTTTCACAGGGAAATGAATAGGAAATATGCACCAAGGTAATGCAAAAAAATGAGAGGAACAGGAATGGTTGTGACTGTTGAAATTGACCATTGAACTGACTATTTCAGGAAGTCTGGGATTCTAAGAAGAAGGGTTGAAGAGAGAGCTTTAGAGGCATGAAAGACAATTTGTACAAACGCGCGTTGATGGGAGATCAAGGAAGGAGAAATGAATGTAGATCCATTTGCCAGGCATGTGGGACAAGTGAAATGGGGAATGATGTGAAATCATTCTAGGAAGATAGGATGGAGAAAATTTGTAAAGGATTTTAAGTGTTAAACCAAGGAATTCAAATACTAGTGATTCATTGAATACCACTGAGTATCAAAGAGAGAGACTACATCTGTACTTTAGTAATATCAAATTGCAGTTGTGTAGAAGATGTGTTTTTAAAATGATGATTTTTTTGAAATATGGAAAAATATAGGCATTTTAGTAAATAATAGGGAACCAGAAATTGAATAAGAGGAAGAAAATAAACTAAAAGAGTGATGGAAAGTTGTATTCTTGAAGGTGGATATAGTATGGTACCTGGAGTCAGAGAAATTTGAGTACAAATTAGGCACCAGATGCTTACTATGTAACCCTTGTCAAGTCTTTTGTCTGTCTGCTTCTCTTCCTTCCTCTGTAAAATTTATGTGGTTTGTTGTGAAGGTCAAATGAGGTTTAGTAAATGAGGTTTAATAAATTAATCAAATGATATTAATAAATCACTTTCCTAAACAAACAGTGTCACCTAAATTATATCTGTTTGCATTTTTGAGGAGATAGGATAAATGAGAAAACCATACACAGAGAGATTAACCTTGATAGTGAGAAAATCTAACTCTTCCTCTAATATAGGGACAAAGCAGGAGGAACAGGGAATAATGGAGAGGGGTTTGAAGGCTTGAGTAAGGAAACAAGAGTGATGACGTCTCTCTTTGCTGATGCAAGAGGAAGAAAACGGTACAAGAAAATTGGATAGAGAATTAGTGGGGGAAGGTTAACTGGGTTCCTTTGGCCTGGGGAAGGTACAACTGACAAGAGGATAACATGTTTCTATAGAGAACCCACTCAGTATATTTATGGACCTTGTCCTGTTCCATGTTTGCAGGACCATTAAAGCTATATAGTGAGCATAATTCCAAATTGGAATGTCTGATGAAAGGCAATTGACCAAGAAATTCTCAGGTGGCTGAGAGACTCTTGATGAAACACTCAATCATCACTTCAAACTGTGAAGGTGAAAGACTGAGGCCAAAGTGCAGGAAATAAATTTGGAAACATGGTAGGGAAGTAGAAACAGGTGTTTATGATAAAGAGTACATTGAGAGAGGTGAAAAGTAAGACAGAATATATTAAGGAGTGATGGTAGGATGGTGCTCGAAAGGAATTTCAGAGTTCTGGATCATGAAGTTGAGGACATGATCAATATCATCCCTCCAGTATTGGTGCTGTACTAATGATGAATGCTTAAAAGAAAAAGACCTTGTCTTTGGAATCTGAATGCCAAACCCCCTAAACTCAGATCTCAGGCAGCGTAATAAACTCTCTACTTGGACTGAAAGAAAACTTGAGTGGTAGAATTATTTCCAGGCAATCTGTGTCCTGTACCCTTGCATATCAGGATTCCCAGTACTTCTAGACTCCACCAGTATTACCACAATATGTATGATTGAAAAATAGAAAATATGGAGGTCATGAGAGTTGTAGATGTTGAGGACCTATTCAGTAATGATCTTAATATGTATAAGGGGACTTATTATAATTGTACTGAAAAATCATAATTGCAATATTAGTATGATGTTAATTTATCATTCATCAATATTTCACAACTTTTATTTAACAAAACTTTGTAGCTTCGTATTACACTAAATATGAATGTGCAACCCTCAAAAAAGAGTGATAAATGTAATGATTTCTTTTGCTTATTGTCTTTCACTCATCAAAGGTGAATCATCCAAATCCCTTCAAGATACTTATGGACAATTGTTCTGGGATGAAGGAATTAATTCTTGTGGGATTAACAGATTCCCCTGACCTTCAAGTTCCCCTCTTCATCATATTCACCACCATCTACATTATCACGCTGGTTGGGAACCTGGAATTGGTAGTTCTGATATTGTGGAACTCCCACCTCAACACACCCATGTACTTTTTCCTCTGTAACCTCTCTCTGGCAGATTTGGGGTACTCTTCATCCATTACTCCTAAAGTGATGGCTGGATTCCTCCCAGGGAACAAAACCATCTCCTTTAATGGATGTGCTGCACAAATGTTTTTCTTTGCATATTTTGTCACAATCGAAAGTTATCTCTTGGCTGCTATGGACTATGATCGCCAGGTTGCTGTGTGTAAGCCCCTCCTTTACACCATCACCATGACATCCAGTATGTGTGCTTGTCTGACTATCAGTTCCCATATCTGTGGTTTTCTTTTCGCCTCCATTCACACAGGAAATACCTTCAGCCTCCACTTTTGCAGGTCCAATGTGATCCATCACTTTTACTGTAATGTTCCACCCCTCCTGGTTCTCTCCTATTCTGTCTCATACATTAATGAAGTGATTGTTTTCTTTGCTGTAGGATTCAATATATCCTTTTCCCTATTTTTCATCCTGAAATCCTACGTTTTAATTTTCATTGCCATTTTGAGAATACATTCAGCTGAGGGCCGCCAGAAAGCCTTCTCACCTTGTTCTTCCCATCTCACAGCTGTGTCCATGTTCTATGGGACCATAATCTTCATGTACCTACAACCCAGCTCCAGGCATTCCATGGATGTAGACAAAATGGCTTCAGTGTTCTATACCATGGTGATTCCCATGTTGAATCCTCTGGTCTATAGTCTGAGAAATAAGCAAGTCGGTAATGCTTTTAGGAAAATCGTAGAGAAGACCATGCCTTCATTAGGCATCTCCTTTTAACTAAGGAGAAAAGCATTCAACTGTTTTTCTTCTACCCTATGCTCTTCAATGTATATCCTATCCTAGACTGATACAGTTTTTATTATCCTTTCATGATAGATGATAACTTCTCTCATTCCATCATGAATTTGAAAAACATCTTTTCTTCACTGGCTTCCAGAATCCCACTCTATGAGTCACGATTTTAGAAACCGGGAGAGTTTGGATATGTTTATATTTAAAATCTTAGTTAAAAATACTTTTGAAGATTTAATATCTGTTAATCTTTTCACAGGAGCTTTAACCAAATTCCTTTACCACAGAAAGTTGTGACATGTTGAACACATCAGCCTTTGTGAGACTGCCATTTCCTTTTCATGTGAACCTTGGCAAGCTATTTTTAAGTGACTTGGTTGAAGATAGTAATCTTCATGGTATCACCATTCTCATTGTTTTGTTGAAAAGTCTAGTAGTAAGCCAAACTATTTGCTTCTTAGATGTGAAAATGTTATCAGTAGTCTTAAGACTTCCATTATTGGATATTTTGAAAGAAAGTCTCTAGCTGAATTGAGTATAACAGGGTGATTCTAAGAAAACAAAAATGGTTACAGAGAGATCAAAAGGAGCAATTATCTCATACAAATTAGGTGTGTAAGGAAGATCTGATACAGAAGAAATGAGTAAAGTACTAAATACTTACTCTCATCAGCAATGAGTTAAAGAGGGAACAACATATACATCTTGAAGGGTAGAAAAGTCTTCTAAATCCATAAAGTAATAAGAGGGTTAGAGAATAGAATAACAAGAGGTGTGTAGATTAAGAAATAGAAGGGTGGGGGAGAGGATAAGGGAGGGACACTTGGGTGGTAACAAATAGGAGAACAAGGTAGTGGTGAAAAATAAATTAGACCTGGGGAAGGGATAGGGTATGTAAAGGAAGAAGAATAATGAGGAATGTTACATTTGCATTATTATAAACATGGGATTATAAATGTGCTATGTAGCAAATTGAAATAGTCATACCAAAATTGCAAATGTCTAAGGGAGCAAGTGGATTAGTGTTTATTCTTGTAAGTTTCTATTTCGTGAAGTTTGTTAGAATTCTCCATTTAGGTGTTTGGGGATTATATTATGCTTTATGAAAAAAAAGCAGAAATGTTTACAACGACTCAGAAAAAACTAAAGTGTCTCTATGTATTAGTTTCAAAAAATTATTAAATGGACATTTTTGGTTACATATATTGAATTAATAATAATAATTAATATGTCATGTAATTTTAAATACATATTATTTTTTAGGCATATATAGTAGCTATAATAGTATCATGAGTGCTGCATTCATAAAAAACTTCTCTTTTCCATTGTTCTGACTGACCATAAAGGAAAGACACTGTTGTCATCATAAACTCTGTTCCTTTTATAATAATTAATTTAGTAGGCTGAATAAATAAATATTTAATATTTTGATTATTACCAAGCACTTAACATATATTAACTCATTTCATCATCACATTTTTTATTAAATTATTTTGTTTTTAGTGTTCTATAATCACTTCGATATATCTTAGATTTGCCCCCTCCCTTCTCAAATTTACCCCCTCCCTTCCGACTCCCTACCTAAGACAGCATACAATCGTCCATAGGTTCTACATATCCATGCCTATTAAATACATTTTCACCTTAGTCATAACGCATAGAAGAATTAAAATGAATGGGGAAAAACCAGAAAACAAAACAAAACAAAATACAGAAGAAAATGGTCTGTTCATTCTGAGATCCAATTCCATAGTTCTTACTCTGGATGGGGAAGGCGTTTTCCCTCCAGAGTCCATTGGGAATTTTTTAGGGCTTTGCATTGCTATGAAGGACTAAGTCTACTAGAAAAATTCCTCGCTCATCGTGGTTGTTGCTTTGTACAAAGTTCTCCTGGTTCTGCTCCTTTCACTCAGCATCAGTTCATATAAGTCTTTCCGGGCCTCTCTGAAGTAGTCTTCCTGTTCATCATTTCTTCTTGCACAATAGTATTTCATTACAATCATATACAATAACTTTTTCAGCCATTCCCCAATTGATGTATATTCGCTTGATTTTCAGATCTTGGCCACCACAAAGAGAGCTGCTATAAATATTTTTGTATATGTGGGACCCTTTCCCATTTTTATGATCTCTTTGGCATACAGTCGTAGAAGCAATATTGTTGTATCAAAAGGTATGCACAGTTTTGT
Source organism: Bettongia penicillata ogilbyi (assembly GCA_023548195.1). NCBI lineage: Eukaryota > Metazoa > Chordata > Mammalia > Diprotodontia > Potoroidae > Bettongia > Bettongia penicillata. The sequence goes on from JAJHZJ010000977.1 coordinate 17,398, forward strand.
AGCCCTTTGGGAAGAATTCCAAATTGCTCTCCAGAATGGTTGGATCAGCTCACAGTTCCACCAACAATGAATTAGTGCTCCAACTCTCCCACCTCTCCTCCACCACTTATTATCTTCCCTGTTTTGTCATGTTAGCCAATCTGATAGATGTGATAGGTGTACCTCAGAGTTGTTTTTATTTACTTCTCTCTAATCAATAGAGCATTTTTTTCATATGACTATAAATAGCTCTAATTTCTTTCCTTTGAAAATTGCCTGTTCATCTCCTTTGACTGCTTATCAGCTAGAGAACGACTTGCATTCTTGTAAATTTGACTGCGTTCTCCACATATTTTAAAAATGAGGCCTTTAACACAGAAACTAGTTGCAAAAAATCTTTACCAATTTTATGCTTCCCTCCTAATGTTGCTTGCATTGGGTTTGTTTGTGCAAAAATTTTTCAATTTAATGTAATCAAAATTATTCATTTTGCACTTCATAATGTTCTCTATCTCTTGTTTGGTCAACAATTTCTTCATTATCCCTAAATCTGTCATATGCTCTACACTTTGCACTATTAATTTGCTTATAGTATCAATCTTTATGCCTAGATCATGCATCATTTACACTTTCTTCTTCAGTATGGTGTCAGGATGTGTCTTTCCCCAGGCTTCTCTGCACAGTTATTAAGTTTTCTCAGAAATTTTTGACAAACAGTGAGTTTTTATCCCAGAAGCTGGGGTCCTTGGGTTTATCAAACAGACCACTATAGTCATTGACTAATGTGCCATGTGTACCTAACATATTCCACAGATCTACTCCTCTATTTCTTAGCCAGTCCCAAGTGGTTTTAATGATTGCTGCTTTATATTACAATTTGAGATCTGGTAGGGTTAGGCATCTTTCCCTAACATTTCTTTTCATTATTTTCCTTGATTTTCTGGACATTTTGTTCTTCTAGGTGAATTTTGATATTACTTTTTTAGCTCTAGAAAATAAGTATCCAGTAGTTTGATTGGTATGGCATTGAATAAGTAAATTAACTTAGGTAGAATTGTCATTTTTATTATATTTGTTTAGCCTATCCACAAGCGACTGATGTTTTTCCACCTACTTAGATCTGATTTTGTTGAAAAGTGTTTTGTAGTTGTATTCATATAGTCTCTGGGTTTGTTTTAACAGATAACACTCCCATATATTTTATAGTGTCTACAGTAGCTTTAAAAGGAATTTCTCTATCTCTTGTTGTTGGACTTTCTTAGTAATATGCAAAAACGCAGGTGATTTATTTGAGTTTATTTTGTAACCTGCAAGTTTGACAAAGCTGTTTATTATTTCAAGCAGTTTTTTACTTGATTCCCTGGAATTCTCTAAGCATATCATCATATCATCTGCAAATAGTGATAACTTAGTTTCTTCTTTGTTTACTCTAATTCCTTTAATTTCTTTTTTATTGCTACAGCTAACATCTCTAGTACCATATTGAATATCAGCCATGACAATGGACATCCTTATTTCACCCTTGATCTTATTGGAAATGCATCTGGCTTATTCCCATTGTATATGATGCTTGCTGACGATTTTAGATAGATACTGCTTATTATTTTATGGAAAGTTCCATTTATTCCTATACTCTCAGTGTTTTCAATAGGAACGGGTGTTGTATTTTGTCAAAAGATTTTTCTGTACTCATTGAGACAATTATGTGGTTTCTGTTAGTTTTGTTGTTGATATGACCAATAATGCTAATAGTTTTCCTAGTATTGAAATGACCCTGCATTCCTGGGATAAATCCTACCTAATCATAATGGATTATTCTCCTGATAAGTTGCTGTATTCTTTTTGCTAATATCTTATTTACAATTTTTGCATCTACATTCATTAGATAAGTTAGTCTATAATCTTCTTTCTCTGTTTTGGTTCTTCCTGGTTTAGGTATTAGAACAGTATTTGAATCATAAAAAGAATTTCCTAGGACTCCTTCTTCACCAATTTTCTCAAATAGTCTACACAGTATTGGAATTAACTGTTCTTTAAATGTTTGATAGAATTTACTTGTAAATCCTTCTGGCCATGGAGGTATTTTCCTAGGGAGATCATTGATGGCTTATTTCATTACTTTTTCTGAGATGGGATTATTAACTATTTCACCCCCTCTTCTGTAAATCTGGGCAATTGATTTTAAAAAAATAATCATCCATCTCAGTTAGATTGTTGAATTTATGAGCATACAGTTGGGCAAAGTAATTTCTAATTATTGTTTTAATTTCCTCCTCATCGGAGGCAAGTTCATCCTTTTCAGTTTTGATATTGGTACTTTGGTTTTCTTCTTCCTTTTTTAAAATCAAATTGACCAAAGTTTTATCAATTTTGTTGTTTTTTCACAAAATCAACTCTTTGTTTTATTTATTAGTTCTATAGTTTTCTTAATTTCAATTTTATTTTTCTCTCCTTTTATTTTCAGTATTTTTAATTTGGTATTTACTTTGGGATTTTCTAATTTTTTCTTTTCCTAGCTCTTTCAGTTTTATGCCCAATTCATTGATCTCTTTCTCTACTTATTTATGTGGGCATTCAAAGATATAAAACTTCCCCTAAGAACTGCTTTTGCAATATCCCATAACATTTAGTAAGTTGTATCATTATTGTCATTCTCTTGAATGAAATTGTTGATTGTTTCTATGATTTGTTGTTTAGCACACTCAGTCTTTATGATTAGATTATTTAGTTTCCAATTAATTTTTGATTTATCTTTACATGACCTTTAATTACATATAATTTTCATTGCATTATGATCTGAGAAACATTGACTATCTGTACCTTTCTGCACTGGACTGTGAGGATTTTATGCCTTTGTATGTCGTCAGTTTTTGTATATGTGCCATGTACCATTGAGAAATATGTATTTTCCTTTCTATTCCCATTCAGTTTTCTCCAGATATCTATCATATCTTCCATATTCAGAGTTTTATTCACATCCTTAACTTCGTTCTTGTTTACTTTAAGGTTAAATTTATTAAGTTCAGAGAGGGAGAGATTGAGCTCCCCCACTAGTATAGTTTTGCCCTCTATTTCTTCCTGTAATTCCCTTAACTTCTCTAAGAATTTGAATGCTGTATCACCTTGAGCATACACGTTTGGTAATGATATTGTTTTGTTTTCTATGGAGTCTTTTAGCAGGATATAGTTTCCTTCCTTATCTCTTTTGTTTTGATCTGTTACTGCTTTTTCTTTGTCTGAGATTAGGATTGCTACTCCTGCTTTTTTTTTTTTTTTTTTTTACATCAGCTGAAGCACAATGTATTCTGCTCCAACCTTTTACCTCTTCTCTGTGTGGATCCCCCCATTTCAAATGTTTTTCTTGTAAACAAGAAATTGTTGGATTATGGTTTTTAGTCCATTCTGCTTTTCATCTCCTTTTTATAGGAGAGTTCATCTCCTTCACATTTACCGTTATGATTCCTGTCTGTGTCTTTCCCTCAATTATCTTTCTCCCCTTTATGCTTTTAGTTCTCCCTTTTCTCTTCCTCGTCAAATAGAGTTTAAATTGTTGACCACCACTTCCCTCCGTTTTCCCTCCTTTCTTTCAGCCCCCCTCCCTTTTACTCCCCTTTTGCATTATTTCTTCTTCTCTCCCTTTAATCCTCCACTCTCTGTTCTCCTCCTCTTCCCCTTCTATCGCCTATAAAGCTAGTTAGATTTCTGTACTTAGCTCAGTTTGTTGTTCCATCCTTGAATGAAATCAGATGATAGTAAATCGCAAACAATCCTCATCTCCCTCCCCTTTTTACCTCTACTGTCATATATTTTTATGCCTCTTCCTGTCATGTAATTTAACTTTTTCTGCCTCCTCCTTTTCATATCTTCCATTACAATTTCTTTTCACCCTTCAATCACATTTTTCTCATCACATTATTTACTTTATATCCACTCCCTCTTTCTATGTATATCCCTTTAATGCATCATAATAAGTGTACGATTCTCAAAATGAACATGTATCATCTTCCCTTTTAGGTACTGGAACAGTTTTTCCATATTGAATAACAAGTGTTTTTCCCCCTGTTTACCTTTTAATGACTCTTTTGAGACTTGTGTTTGAAGACTGAATTTTCTATTTAGCTCTGGGCTTTTCCTCAGGAAAGCCTGGAAATCCCTTATTTCATTGAATGTCCATCTCCTTGCCTGAAATATTATGTAATTGATCCTTGGTTGTAGTCCCAGTTCTTTTGCCTTACAGAATATGATATTCAAGTCCCTTCGATGTTTCAAAATACGAGCTGCAAGGTCCTGTGTGATCCTGACTGTAGGTCTGCAATATTTGAATTTTTTCCTTCTGACTTTTTGTAGTATTTTCTCCTTCACTTGGTAGTTCTGGAATTTGGCAACAATATTCCTTGGAGTTCTTACTTTGGGATTCCTTTCAGGATGTGAACTGTGGATTCTTTGGATGATGATTTTGCCCTCTAGATCTAGGACTTCTGGGAAGTTTTCCTTGGTGGTTTCTTGGAAGATATTATCCTCCTTTTCTTCATCATGGTTTTCTGGTATACCAATAGTTCTTAGATTTTCTCTCCTGGATCTAGTTTCCATGTCACTTGTTTTTCCATTTAGATATTTGATATTTTCTTCTGTCTTTTCATTCTTTAAATTCTGTTTGACTGATTCTTGATGTGTCATAGAGTCATTAGCTTCTACTTGTCAGATTCTAATTTTTATCAATTTGTTTTCTTCATTTAACTTTTACACTTCCTTTTACATCTGTCCAACTGTTCCTTTTAAGGAGTTATTTTCTCCAAATTATTTTTGCACTTCCTTTTCCATTTGTCCAACTTTCCCAGTTAGGTTTTGTGCTTTCTCTTCCATTCGTCCAATTTTCCTCTTAAATTCTCCCATGATTTCTTTTTCCATACTTTTAAAATCATTGTCCAGTTTTTCCTCTATTTCCCTAATTTGACTTTTAAAATCCTTCTTGAGTTATTCCAAGAATGCTCTTTGGCCTTGACACAAGTTTATATTCCCTCTGATATTTCAGATGGGAGTAAAGTCTCAATGTTGACTTCTTTGGTATTTGTGTTTGGTCCTTTTCCCCATAGAATGATTTTATGGCCTTATTTTTTCTGGTTTTCTTCTTGCTCATGATGATCGCCATTTTCCTAACTTTCAAAGTGCATCTCTGCTTCTGGGGCACAGGGGCCTCTGTCCTATCATTTTTGTGCTTAGAGCTTGAGACTTTCTGTATTGTGGCCTCTCGTTTTTTCAGCTAGAGGCTAGAATGCTGAAGGTTACCTGGTGCTGAGCTGGTTGGTGTGCCAAAGCAAAGGGCAAGTGAAGTCTTTCTGAGTTTCCCTGGAGTTATCCTGGAGCTATCTGAGTTAAATAATGGGGAATGGTATCTGGCCACAGGAGGTCTCCTCTCCTGAGCCTAGGCAGGCACAGTAGTTGGAAAATTAGTGTTTGCACTTGTATCTTCCCTATTCCTCTGGATGTGCTGAGGCACACCTCGGGTCCTAGTGTTGAAGACTGTGGGCTCCACCCCCACAGAGCTCAGGATCTCCTCTCAGTTCACTGAGATGGGGCTGTCTTGAACAGCTCTGGTCCCCTTCAGCCACAGCAAGAGAGACCTTTCTTTGCGATTTTCCTAGCCTCACGGACTAATAGACTTCTTGCTCCTTTGGCTGATAACACTGTTTCAGAATTTTTCCTGGTGAAATATTTTATAGATTTTTCAAGGTCAACAAGGAGAGGGATAGAGCATTTCCTGATCACTCCAACATCTTGGTTCTCAGAATTTCAAGTAAGTTACTTACAGACATTTAATCTGCTCACTGATATTCTCAGCAATAGTTGCTGTAGTTACCTGAGGCTCAGTAGCTCTCTCTCACTCAGTTCCACTGGACTCCCATCCTGGGCTGATATGCCCAATATTTCCCAGTGTGATCTCTGCCTCAAACCTCCTAGGCTTTCTGCTCAGCCCTACCATGGCGGGGACCGTGCTAGTCCAGCCTGTGTGCTGTGCGAGCCTTCAACCCCGTGCAACAGATCCTTTCAGTAGACCTTCTAATCTGTGCTCGATTGGAAATCTGCCGCAACCTGTCTTCTGTTCGATTCTGCCACTCCAAAATACGTTCAGACTCTCTTTTCAGATGTCTCTGAAGGAGTTTGTCTTAGAACTTAGGTGAGATATTGCTCTCACTCTGCCATCTTGGCTCCACTCCCAATATTTCTGTCAGATCAATGTAATTAGTATCCCCATTCTACAGATAAGAAAAATGGGATACAGAAACAGCCAAAATGACTTATCTAGGGCCACATGGCTAGTAAAATTTTGAAGCAAGATTTGAATGGAGTTCTCCTTGGATTCAAGTTTTGCCCTTTGTTCATTATAGGAGTGGGGTGCCAATGAAGGAGCAAGGTTGCTGACAAAGGAAGAAGATGGATGCTGCCCACACTGTAAGTGTGTCTGCGGGTACAATCCAATTTTCCACGTGTTGATCAGCACTTGTAGGTTGAATCCACATGCTTCCCGCAGATAAGACTCTAATACTTGACTGGCATTTGAGAGAATACACAAATGCATGCATTCTCACCCGTGCAACTGATAACTCTGGAGTTCAGCTTTACAGGTCCTTAATGCTGGAAGTGGCCTTCTATATTAGTGAGTCCCATAATTTTTGGTCTCACGACTCTACTACAATCTTAACAGTGATTTATACTCCAAAGAGCTTTGGCTGATGTGGGTTGTATTCATTCACTTTTTGTATGTTAAATGCCTACTGTAATTCATAAAATATTTCAACCTTGTGGACTCCTTAACACTTTCTCAGAGACCCCATGAGTCCCCACACCCTATTTTGGGAAATGGTGTTCTCATCTGGAACATGGTTTGAATCAATATTTGGAAGAAACAAAATTTTTCAGCGAATAAGATGTACAGCCAATGATTACATAATTTCATTTAAAGTATTTCTGATTGTTCCTTCTGCTGTGTGGCAACATGCAATGTCCCAGAAGTATGAAGCAAGAGCAAAATGGGACAAGCATCTTCCCCCTAAGTGCAATAGCAGCAGACGCTTCTGACTAAAATAGCCCTTTGATGTCTTATTGTAGAGATTTGTAGATCTGTAGGCTATTTGGGAGAATACCTTCCACAAATCAGTAGAAAAGTACATTGCCCTGCCTCAGGAAGACTTAGAACATTCCTCGCTGGAAAAGTTCACACAGAGCCTGAATTCTTAGGAAACTATGGTGAAAATCTTGTTCGAGGATGGATTGAAAATTATGACTGCTGAAGGCCTTAACAGCTCTGGAAACCTTTGCTTCTGAAGTTGAATATTTCAAATTAGATGTTATGAGAGAGTTAAAGAAGCCAACTTTAGAGATTCTTGCTATAATGAATCATGATCCTTTATTTTCCTTAGAATCCAGGCCAAGCTGCAAGAGTCATGGGAAACTGATTTAGGAGTGATCAACACATTGTGGTCATTTTTTTCAAGAGAGAGATTCGAGAGATTCTTCACCACTCTTTGTAGTAGACTTTGTATTATTGGAAACCCCAGTGTTGCTGACCTTACACGACTTTATTGTTCTCTTGAAGGTTTTTTTCTTGCCTGTCTGTTGGCTATAATAGATTACTGCCTAGTGAGACTTGTATCCTTCATTTCTTGATTCTCCTGAGCTTTGTATTCCATGCACCACAGAAAAGATTTGATAACAACTGAATATCCCTCAGAAATCAGTACTATATCTCTATACACCAGAGAACTAATTACATCTTCTGAATTCAATTGTTTGAAAAGGTGGGTGACTTCTCAGAGGAATCATTTCCCCTGAAGAGGACCTATATTCTCCTGTCTTAAATAGTGCATTCTCAACTCTCTTGATATAAAATCCCTATTATGACTTCGTTTGGATTAATTTCAATGAAGTGAAAGTGTAGCCAAGAGATTTTCCATCATTCTTTTGTCTGCCTGAAAACATTTCTCCCATGCCACAGTCCAGCTATTGACTTTGCTTGCATAAAATCCATGCAAATGTGATAATTGCAGATAAACCATTTTGACTGAGTGCTACTTATCTTGAAATATCATGCAGCAGAGAGAAGTTTCTCTAGTGGGATCTATTCTCTCTTCCCTGATTAAGGCTTTGAATTGAACATGGGTAAGTGAAAGTGCTCTGCCATTTCTATCCCCTTGGAATTTTTTCACTCATTATGAAAGAACCAGGTAGATTTCCTATATTACAAATACAATTCTATTGTCACACCTTACTCAGATTTACAATTTACAATTCAAGTCACATATAAGCTCAAAAAAGGAGAATTTTCATATAGTTAAAAATAAAATTAAAAAAAGCTTTTAGCATTGTAAACAAATTTCAAAAAAATTATTCAGAAAGGAATGCTGAAGTTTTGATAAAACATCAAGTTTCCTTTAGTTTCTACAAAGTGAAGATCACAGAATCAAATGTTGGAAGACAAAACGGAAATTGTCTCTTGGGTGCTTGGCAAAAGGGAATGCATTCTGCTACCCTGGTCCCTAGGAGAAAAATAAACTATAAATCTTTGAGAGGTTACACTTTGAAGATTCAAATGGGAAGGACAAAGAGTGTTCCATTTTCTCTTTAGTTCAAAGAAGTGAAATGAAGTTTTTTTATCATTTTTGCGATGCCGCTTCATTTGATCAGAAATCACCCTGAGCCAATTGGTTTCAAAATTGATTTGTCTATTACAGAAAAGTAGGAGGAGATAAGTTAGAGACTGTTGCCAATGTGTTTAGAGGCTTTTTAAGACTTTGAATATTTACCTTCAGACAGTGGAAAATTTTCTCTTATTTATTATTTATATTAAGCTTCTATTTGAAGACATTTTGTGAAGATGCTAAGTCAATCCTCCTAATTTGGGTCTTGTCACTGGGCAAGTCTTATGTAGTAGAACTCTAGTGATAGACCATACTCAGATCTATAATATTCATTCCACATAAAGGAATGTCCTTGTCTTCAAATTGGGGATAGTTTGGAGACACCAATTTCTTGTTCACCATGTTAATGATTTAGACAGTAGTTATTTGGCACTTTATGCTTGAGAAAATAATTAAATAATTAAACTTTTAAAAAAATCATTTCATTACAACCTTTGTGAGATAGGGTTTATTATCACTGAAATTTTCTAGATTTGTAGATAGTGATTGCATTCGTTGCAAGCTAATATAGATCTGAAGTATCTAAGACACATTTTGAACTTAGGTCTTTTAGACTTCCTATCATTTACTTTATCTTTTATAGCATTGTGCTACTCTCTTAGAATGCACAAGCAAATCACCTGAAAGATAGTAGACTCTAGGTATTTTTCAGAAAAGAACTTTTCAACTTACTGCTGAAGTGATCAATGTTCTGACAATGTGAGAAAGGGTCTTGCATGAAATGAGAGAGTAGGTTAGTAGTGGTGGCAGGGCTATAATGAAGCTCTCCTAACTCAGAAGCCACTACTTTTTCCATAATACTAGTCTTCCTAAAGGAGTAGAAATTTGAAGCTAGAGTACTGGGGTTTAAACCCTAGTCCTACCATTAAACCTTTGAAAAATCTCTCTGTGCCTCAGTTACTTTATTTGTAAAAGGAAGAGATTAGGCTAGAATCAGGAGTGGGGAACCAGTGGCCACTAAGTTCCTCAGGTGTGACCCTTTAACTGAATCCAAACTTCACAGAATAACTCCCCTTAAGAAAAGAATTTGTTCTGTGACTTTTGGATTGGAAGGGCCACACTTGATGACCTAGATGGTCACAGGTTCCCACCCAAGGACTAGATGAACTCCATTTAACACTACCTGTTCTATATCTAAGATACTATGAGAATTTTTAGGGTTCATTCTCAATCTTTATTATTGCTTATCGGAGCTTGATACTCCATGCGTTTTGTATATTCCATTAAATTCATTCAAATAATTCAGTTCAATGAGTATTTATTAGGTGCCCACTTTGTGCCAGGCAATGTGTTCATCTCTGATGATACATAAATAAAAAAGCCAACACAAACAATTCTTGTCATCAAATAGCTTATATTCTACTGGGAGAAAGCTATGTAGAGTAAGTCAATCCAATATCTATTCCAAGAAAATATAAATGATTCAAGTGGGTCACTAACCCCAGGAGGAACAGGAAAGGTTTGAGTTTAAGAGTTGTTACACACTTCAAAATTTGTGGCCATCATTGAATTTTCAAGCAAATGCCAAGGAAATGGATCATTTTAGGCCAGAGGGTCAGTTTGCACAAATGCATATAGATTGAAGATGGGAGGAGATCCTAGGAAGTAAAAATATGAGATCAGTGGACCTGGAATGTGGAATACATTAATGGACAATTATGAATCGCATTTGGAAACACAAAGTAGAGAGAAATGTTAAAAGGCTTGGGATGTTAAACCCACCCACACACCCACTCACACACACCCCTACACTCCTTCTAACCACAAGCACACAGTTTGGAAGCAGTGGATATAGAGTGAAAGTGATGATACTGGAGAATTATAATGACAAGACAGAAATGTGCTTTAGGAGTAATGGGCAATTGCATTGGAGATGAATTTTCTTAAGGAAGTTTCTTTTTGAAGAGATGTGGAAGCAAGGGCACTATTTTAGATGGTAGAGAAGGAGGAACTGGTAAAGGAGAGAATGAAAATAAAATATTGGAAATGATTGTTCAACAAATTCCTGGAGCAACCAGATGTCTTAATGCATTTTGTGTTACATATATTCTCTAATTAAAAACTTAAAACTTGGGTTTCAGTGTGTGATCATGGGTGAGTCACTTATACTTTTCCTGCTTCAGTTTCCTCTTTTGTAAAACGGATACAATAATGGTATCTAACTTTCAGCTTTAGCATGGAGATAACAGCTGGATAATACTTTAAATATGCGTATGTGTGTGTGTGTTTGTAAACATTATCCTTCTGTATCATTGCTGTATATTGTTATTGTTTTGGGGGATACCTTGGTGCTGCAGTGGATAGATCATCAGGCTTAGAGTCAAGAAAAATGAGTTCAAATATGGTTTCAGATACTTCCTGGCTTTGTGACCCTACTTGTCTCCGTTTCTTTATCTGTATAAAAAACTGGAGAAGAAAGTGACAAACCATTCCAGAATCTCTGCCAAGAAAACCCCAAATGGGGTCATTTAGGGTTAGGGTCAGACATGACTGGAAATTGAGGGAACAAACACAACAAAATTGTTATTGGAGGAAAAAGAGGTGATTCAACGATCAATAGAAATGAAGAAATTTACATTAGGAAATAGAAGACCCATTTATTCTTCTAAAATAAAGAAAAAGGAGAGAATGTGGGTTAATAAATATGGCATCAATGTGTGGAATAGGTGAAACTAAGATGGATGATGAAGGATGTAGCACAGGAAGACTTAGATGACAGAAAAATACTTGGGAATACTATACCTTGAATGGTGGCATTGGGAGACAGTGGGAGATGAATAAATGGTTTGCTTTAGGCATGTGAAGACTCAAGTGATAGAAGATAACATGAATTTGTAGTGGACTCAGTCAACAGGGTGATGCACTTGTTTAGTAGCAGATTTATAGGATCAGAAAATGCAGGTGGCACTCATAGCCTACAGTTAGAATGACTGGTGAAAGTATCAAATATCATAGATACTAACACAGCCATTAGAACATTCTTATATCAGCCAGTTACAGGGATAATACTATGAAAGGAAAGAATTAGAGATAGAATAACATTGATGAACTTTAAAAACATTGAGGGATGTAGCAACTGGAGCTCAGGGTAAGGAGTAAATTTGTTTTCAGAAGGGTGAGGCTGGATGTGTGATAGGAAGATAGGACATTTTTATTAAAGAGAGGAATTCCAGAGTTCTTAATCATGGAGGGAGAAAAATTATGAGTAATGGTTCAATCAAGGATCTAAACATTTCCCTGTGTGGCTAAGTGTAGAAGCAACATGATACTCACAGTGCCTACAGTAGCTATGAACATGCTGTGTAATTCTGAACTATAAAATGCGACAAGTTGCCCACATAGAAGCCAGATCCAAAACACTTATTGAAACAATGTTTCGATAACAAAGCCAAATTCATCATAAAAAAAAAACAAAATCAAAAAAAATTATACCCAATAATAATGCAGAGAGCAACACCATCCACAAGCCTTCCTCTGCTAGAGCATTCCCACAAATGAAAACTCACAGCCGGATTCCTGCTTTCTCTCTCTCCTTCAGTTCAAACTGCTCTGATTTACTTCCTGCTTCACTCCTTCCTGCTCCAGTCATTCTCAAACTTCTCCTACAACAAGATCATGTGACTCAGACTCCATGTGACTGGGACAGATCACATGAGCCTATTAATGGATGAGAAATATTTTCCACTTAAATTACCATCACACTAAGGTAGAATCAACATGGAGGTGACAGGAATTGAGTAGGCTGAAGTTCAGTAACATAAATTCAATAATGAGATTAAGAGTGTGGAAGAGGGTTTTCCTTATTGCAATGTCTGTTGAAAAAAATTATAATTGTGGCATTGGTACTATTGTGTTAAGTTTAACCTACATAAAAAAGTCATACCAGAAGCTCACAGCTTCATATTTTAATACAATACAAAATTCCATGACCGACAGAAAATAGTGATTACTGACAGAACTTATTTTTTTTTCTTTTGCCAGGTGAGTTACCCAAATCTTTAACATCTGTCATGGAAAATGGATCAGAGGTGAAGGAGTTCGTTCTTGTGGGACTAACAAGTATCTCCGAGTTTCAGATCCCTCTCTTCGTAGTTTTCACCATCATCTATCTCATTACCCTGGTTGGCAACATGGGGATGATTGCCTTGATCTTTTGGGATTCCCGTCTCCACACTCCCATGTACTTTTTCCTTAGTAATCTCTCTGTGGTGGATATTGGCTACTCCTCAGCTGTAACTCCAAAGGTGATAGCTGGGTTCCTTCCAGGGGACAAAATTATTTCCCACAATGGATGTGCTGCACAGTTATTCTTTTTTATAGGCTTAGTCACTGTTGAAAGTTATCTCCTAGCTGTAATGGCCTATGATCGCTACATAGCTGTATGTAAGCCCCTCCATTACCCCACTCTTATGACTTTCAGTATATGTGCTCGTTTGATATTTGGGTGCTACTTCTGTGGTTTTCTTACTTCCTCCATTCACACAGGAAACACTTTCAGCTTCCATTTCTGTAAGTCTAATGTGATCCATCACTTTTTCTGTGATATTCCACCAGTCATGTCTCTCTCTTGCTCTGACATAGTCATTAATGAAATGGTGGTCTTCTTTGTTGTATCTATTACTGTCTTTCTTGCCATTTTCATCATTGTGATATCCTATTTATTCATCTTTATCACCATCTCGAGGATGCATTCAACTGAGGGCAGGCAGAAAGCCTTTTCCACCTGTGCTTCTCATCTCACAGCTGTATCCATCTTCTATGGATCAGGAATCTTCATGTACTTACAACCCAGCTCTAGTCATTCCATGGACACAGATAAAATTGCATCAATCTTCTATACTATGGTGATCCCCATGTTAAATCCTCTGGTCTACAGCCTGAGGAATAGAGAAGTCAAAAGTTCTTTTAAGAAACTTATGGATGGGAGAAAATAATTATTCAGTTTCTCTTTACTTAGGAGAAAATTCTTCAATGATTTCTCCACTTTGATCTTTAAAAGATACCTTATCTACTTACTTGAAGCTTAACAATTTTGGCACATATTGAGATTGCAGGACTCATTAGAAAAGATCCTGATGTTGGGAAAGATTGAAGGGATGAGGAAAAGGGAACAGTAGATGTTGAGATTAATAGATAGTGTCATAAAAGCAGTGAAAATAAACTTGTGCAGATTTGGGGAGAAAGTAGAGGACAGAAGGGCCTGGAACACTATAGTCAGTGCGTTAGTGAAAAGTTGGACAAAATTGAATGCCTAAATAACAAGAAAAATCTGTATACTATATATTATTTCTCACATGAATCAGGAAATTTGAACTCTCCCTCTTGATCCAGAACTTGAGATTCATGTCCCACTTCAGCACCCCTTCATTTGATTCTATGATTTATAATTTTCATAAATTTGGGGAGTCTGAAAATCTTCTCACAACTCCATCCTTTTATTGAGGATTTTTCTTGAACTTTAACAAGCCTCTGTTCATTTACCAACTTACATTTTCAGAGTTTCATAGAGTTAGGAAGTATATCGAATCTTTTGATTAATTAAACAGTCACAGTCCAATCTGAGAAGTTTAATTTGACCCATTATTTTTATTGATCCTATTTATGGTTAATTGATTTTGTCCTGTAACTGCCTAAGTCATGATTCTCTGTTTCTGAATCTAGTTCAAAACTCAGTATGTGATGAGTTAAATTTAGAAAGTACAGAAATTAATTTGTTTAGAAGTTAAAAAATTCTGTTCTCTTCCTTTTCATTGTTTTATTATTATCTCAAAGAATTTTGCTAAACTTGGGAGTTATGGCTTGTCATACTGTGCTGCCCAAATATTTTTACACTACCAAGTTATCCTTTAAGGATGTCCGGTTTCCTGTCATTAGAATTCCTTTCTAGTGGAATCAACCTTCTAATTTTCAGGAGAAAAGAAATCTTTGCTGCCAGTTCCTCCTTACAAATTTCCATCTGATTAGATTGTTCCCCATGCCTCAGATAGGGATCTAATTATGTTACTCTCATTTCCTTGATGTCACACACCCTCTTCTGTTCTTCATTCTGTATACTCCAAAACCTAAAAAAGATGAGCTATCCCTTTAGTTGGGGTCTTTGGCCAAAAACTGAGGCAGCCATTGACACTTTTCTTGGGGAGTCTCATGTCCCTGTTAATAAAATTATATGTTTCTTGAAGCAACATAGCTCAGTACAGGAGCTATCACGGTACCTAGCATAAAGTCCATATTAAGGTCATTGTCTAACTCCCTGCTTTCATGCAGTCCATCCTTATGTTCACCTACTGCACTCTGAAGCTGGGACCCCAAGGGACCCCTGCCTAAGGGCTTTTCTGGGTCCTCCTAGCTTTAGAGTGATTATCAATAGTAACTATTGTTGTTTCCCTCTCAACCTGAAAGTCATTCCTTTTCTTGGCTTCATAAAAGGGACCATGCCCTGGCTACTGCTTAAACAGTCCTATTCAAAGAATAGGCATTACCTCACCCTAAGTGAGTACCTGCAAAGACCTTGGCCTAAAGGGTCCAAGGCCTCTCAGTGCATCCCAGGTCATCTCCAGTCATCGTGATGAATATCTGGTCACTGAATTCAGATGGCTCTGGAAGAGAAGTGAGGATGGTGAACTGCACAGCCCTCCCTCACTCCAAACAAAGTCAAATGTAAGTCATATCATTATTTCTCTGATGGAATGGTCTTCCTTGGCAGTGAAGGATGAACATGAAGTCTCATGCTTTTGGATAACAGATAAAAGTTTTACTTTAACTGGATATGCTTTTATTTAAAACATTTAGAACTGTTCTGCCTGTTTTCTTCACAGATAACTTTAATGTATTCACCATAACTCCTCACTCCATTCCATTCATTCAGTCTCTAAAGTGTTTTTCCTAAAATGCAATTCTTATCATTTCAATCTTCCTCCCAAATTCAATAATTTCATATATTAACAATTTAATATATTCACCATTTAGAATTAGAATCATAGATTCACAGAATGTGAATTCTGGATATTTGTACTGATTTTATTGTATTGATATGTGTTAAATTTAACTCCATTGACACACAGTCTAGTACACATTCAAAAGTCATATTCAATGTAGCACTGCTGACAAGAAGTCATCCAGTCTCTCTTGAAGAGGGGAAAATCAATGCCTCTCAAGGCCATCAATTGAAATTTTTTCCATTATTAATAGAAATATTTTTGTGATATCAATACTAAAACTGCCACTTCATGTCTTTCCTCCATTATTCCCAGTTCTGAAATCTGTGCTCAAACTACACAATGAGAATTTATTCTATGTCTAATTGCTTATCATATCCTCAAAGTCAGTGATCATCTTCCCTCTTTTAGGCTTCTATTCTCTTTTTTTCAAAATACCCAAATCCATTAAATGAGTCTCTTAGAAATGGACTACAAGTCCTTCAATACCCTGCTTTATTTATTGTGCATGATTTCAAATTTATCAAATTCTTTGTTATATTGCAAAACCCAGATGTGAACAGATGTTCAGTCCCCTGTAGAATTTGTTTTGCAATATCTTTCTTAGTATTAGGTCTATTTAAACAGATAGACTAAATGAAAGTTAGTCACCGGTCTCTTCTCACCTTGCTTATAATAGTTCAACACTTTATAACTAATTTCAGTCTTTCTTGTTCCCCAGAGGTTTGTATAGATTTTTACTCCAAAAAGCATGAAATAATAAAGAGTAAAATGAAAAGAACTAAGAGAATATTGAATATAATAACATCAGTATTCTTTTAAGAATGACTTTAAAAACGTTATTTAATAAGTAAATAGATAAATAAATAAATAAAAAGTATAAATACTCAAATTGTTGTGGTTTCCCTTCTTTTCCGAAGATGACCATGACATCAGAGAAATGATAACATGACTGTAGGCTTTAGAATGCACTAGGTTTAAGGTTTTGGGAACGAGAAAGTAGAAAGGAAGGAAAGAAATAAGGAAGGAAGAGAATTAGGAAGGAAGGAAGGAAAGAAAGACAGAACAACATCTAGACAGTAAACTTCAAAGTAAGAGGACAAGCAGACATAAGTGAGAGCATTAGCTGGGTTACCCCACTTAGGCAGCTTAGTCTACTTACAGGTTGTATTCATCCTTCGTTTTTGAAGGCCATAACTTCAGTGAAATGATGACATGATTTGCACTGGACTGTTTTTTGAGTTAAGAAGGGCTGTGAAAGGTGACCAACCTCACTTTCTTCTCCTGAGCCATGTAGGTCCAGTGACCAGATAGTCACCAGGATGACTGGAGATGGTTCAGGATGCAATGGGACACCTTGGTCTTTTTAGGCTGACCTTTTCAGGTACACATTTAGAGGGAGGTAATGCCCATTGTGTGAATAGACCTCTTTAAGAATTAGTCATGGAATTGCCCTTTTAAGGAAGAAAAGAAAAAAATACTAAATCAAGTTGAGAGGGAAACAAAAGCTGTTAGTATTGATAATCACTGTAAGCCAGCTATTAAGTGGAACTTGGGCAGGGTCCTATTGTTGCCCAGTCTGTGGACTTCAGAGTGCACTGGGTTTAAGGTTTTGAAAATGAGAAGGTAGAAAGGAAAGAAGGAAAGAAAAAGGAAGGACAACTAGACAGTAAACCTCAAAGGAAGGGGAGGGGGAGACCAAAGGGAGAGGATAAGATGGGTTACACAGATAGCTGGGTCCCCATTCAGGCATCTTGATTGTGCTTGCCCTTCGTTTCCCTCAAATTAACCATAAAGGACATATGAAGAAAAATTATGTCTGCATTCAGAGGAAGACCTGATAAATAGAAGCGTTTGTAGAAAAATTTATCATATCTGTATCTATATATCTATATCTATATATGTGTGTGTGTGTGTGTGTTCATATCCATTCATATATGTATCTCTCTTTTTGTGACTATTGCTGCCATCTATAGGACAGGGGTTGAAGGGAGGGAAGAAAGAAAGAAATTTACATGGTAATTTGTTGTTTTTTAAAGGAATAACAATTTGTGAAAATCAGATTGGAGTTTCATGTACAATATTCTTTTTTATTGCACTATGCTATGGAAATGTTTGCTTTATTCTATAAATTAAAAATAGAATTTAAAAAGGTTATATAGTCTTGAAGTTGTGTGTATTAATACCTTCAACTTAGAACACAGTGGTTGACAAACAGTAAGTGCTTAATAAATGCTTATTTATTTAGTTGTTCGATTATTTCGATATTTTGTGTTTTCGGTTTTTTTCCTTGTTTGGTGAACTTTATCTTTTCAGGTGTGTTCTACTGAATTTGGTTAGGAAAAACTTATGGTCGCCTGGTGGAAAACCATGTAGATAATCTTTAAAACCTCAATATGTATGAAAACTGTAAAAACTTGCATATGTCTTAGAAAAGGAAGAGAATGTGTGCTAATACATTCTGTCCTCTATGAACACCCAAGACAATGGAGAGAAGAAG
This sequence comes from Bettongia penicillata ogilbyi, assembly GCA_023548195.1. Lineage (NCBI taxonomy): Eukaryota > Metazoa > Chordata > Mammalia > Diprotodontia > Potoroidae > Bettongia > Bettongia penicillata. The sequence goes on from JAJHZJ010000977.1 coordinate 35,508, forward strand.
TTATTAGTGCTTCACTTTACCCTCTGCTTATTTGTTAACTTTCTGCCTAGGGCCCTTCTCATCTAGGAAAAGGATTCATTCCATTTTCATGACAAAATGCACCGACTCCTAGGTTATGCTTTCATTTTCTTCTCAGGATGCCCTAGCCTGTTGCCTACCTCAAATAACTCCTCACTTCATTCCATTCATTCAGCCAGTAAAGTGTTTTGTTCCTAAAATTCAAATCTGATCATTTCCCTCCTCCCACATGCAATAGAATCCATTGGCTTCTAATTGCCTCCAGAAGCAAACATGAAAGTCTCAGCTTGGAATTCAAAACACTTCTTAAAATAGCCCTTACTGATCTTTCCATTTTTCTTACATATTATGCCACATACATCTTTTTTGATCCAGTGTCACTGACCTTCTGACTCTTTCACAAACAAGACACTCCATCTTTTAACTCCAAGCATTATATCTGGTTCTCCCCTATGAATGGAAGGGTCTCCCTCTTCTGCTTCAGCTACTTGTCTACTTGTCTTCCTTTAATTTTCCACTAATATCCCATCTCCTTCAGGAAGTCATTCACAATCCCTCTTAATTTTCGTGCCTTCACACTGTTAATCACTTCCTATCTATCACGCATGTAGCTTGATTTGTAAGGAATTTTCTTGTTTTGTAAAATGTCTCCTCCATTAGAATGAAATCTTTTTGTCTTGTTTTATATCCCCAGTGATGTATCCCAATCATAATTCCTGGCACACAGTAGATACTTAATAAATAATTATTGAATTGAATTCAAATTTTTTGTTGTTGTTGTTCACTTATATCCTACTCTTTGATCCCATTTGACATTTCCTTGGTAGAGATGCTTATGTCATTGGCCATTTCCTTCTCCAGATCATGTTAACAATGAGGGAAGTAAGGTTAAACAGGGGTAAGTGACTTGCTTAGAGGTCCACCCTTAGTTTCTGAGGCCAGATTTTAACTCAAAGACATGAGCCTTCCTGTCTCCAAGTACAGTACTCTATCCATTTACTCAGTTATTATAAATAGAATAGAATTTGTGATAGATGTATCTATTCTCTCTTTGCACACAAGACCATGGACAGAGAATCCAATTCCTCAAAGTTACTGTCTACCTACTGCTTATGTGTTGCCTTTCTGCCTAAGGCCCTTCTAATTCAGAAGGATCATTCTAATTTTCTTCTCATTTGCCTCACCTTCCTGGTTGTATTTTTCTTTTCTCAAAAGGTGTCAATTAAAATCTTCTGTAAAAGATAATTACCTTGTGATATCTGCACCTGCTGCTTCATCTCTTGCCTTTTGCCACAGGACTTTGAGGTATAATAGTAAAATGATATGGGTGATGTCTTTTGATTCGAGTGTAAATTGGATTTATGTGAGGCAGAGTTGCATGAAGCCATTAGCCTCACTCTCTCCTCTAGAGTCATCATAGTCCAGTGGCAGGACAGAAACAAGACAACTGGTGATGGCTCAGGGTGCAGTTGATGACCTTGATGTCTTCAGTGTCTAACCAAGCTATAAGTGCTCCATTTTGCCTGCTTCAGCTGCCTCTATGATCATTGAAACAAATTGTTTTCATCAACCCATTCTACCATGGGAAATCTTCTCATGCTTGGAGTAGACACCCCCTAACTCACCAATGGATTTGAGACTCCTTGGTTACCCTCAACCTGGTTTGGCCTGTCTGCTGAAATGGTTTACCAGGGTGTGACTGCTGCTCATGCTGCTTCTTGGAGCCACAGGTGAGAGTTGAATGGAACAGGTGAACAAAAACGGTGGAAAGCAACCCTAAAAAGGGCTTGGAAACCATCACACCAAAGGCACTGGTCCTCCATGAACACACTACACACCCCAAATATATGCAAATGTAATAGTCCAGACAAGAGGTTTATAAGTACTTGAATTACAAAGGTAAGTGAGTAGTGATGAAGGAAGAAACTTGAGATGTTGTGGAAACATTAGGGGGTGAGGGAGAGTCAAAATGATGAAAGATTGTAATTTATTAAATATTTATTAAGTAAAAGGCACTGTGCTAAGTTTTGGATGTTCTAATACAAAAATTAATATACCCTAGCAGTCCTACTTCTTTATAGTATTTACTTGTATTTTTAAAAATAGATTACACTACCATTTATTTAGAGCCCAAAGGGAATTTTGGTGTAGCCCACTATCTTCACTTGCAGGTGAGGAAACAGAGAGAAGTAAGGTGATTTACTGCTAAATCACTACCAGTACTATGTGAGAGATCAAGGATTCAAATGACTCTCCTATGATTCTAAGTCCAGAGTTTTTCCTAGTTCACCCTATATTTAGCTTCAGAAACCAACGGGGATATTAAGACTTCTTGTGAGCCTGCATTTCTTAGTACTAAAGTGGCTTGGGATGATGTGAGATGCCGCTCCTTGAAAATCAGATGTAGTACAACAAATTTGAGGGAGTGAAGTCCAAGGGGTGGGGAAACTGCAGCCTGGGATCCAATCAAAAGGCTTCATTTAATCATTTAGAAGACCATATGTGCACTAGAGAACACAGGTTGGTCACCCCTGTTAGAAAATGAGGACATCACAGAGCAACAATGACCAGACAGGATGAAAGATTTTATTTGCAGAGTTTTCCGAAAAATGATGGTACTTGATGGGTCTAGTTGAACTGTCTGAGAGAATGTACAAAGGGGAAGGGCAGAAGGTCTATAACTGGATCACAAGGATTGCTTATCACTGGAAGAAAGAAAAACTTAGCAAAGCAGACCTCGAAAGAACAATTAGACCAAACTGAGGAAAAACAAAAGTGCCATGTCACAAAAGTCAGAGTAGAAGAGAGTTCCAAAAACTGTCTTCAATGTCCAACAAGGAATAGGAATAAAGAAACGATGTTTGGCTGTACTGATAAGTAGGTTCCCATTGATGAGAATGAATAGAGTGAGTTTATTCAGTAGAGTAGTTGGGCCAGAATTTGGTTTGCACAAGGTTAAGAAGGTTATGTTTGCTGAGCAAATGGAGGCCTGAATTAAATACAAGTATACATACACATATATACAAATATACATATATACACATATATATGCATACATTCATATATATGTATTTATATACAACACATGTTTGTATATACATACGCACATATACATTTGCATACACCAAAGAAGGTATTAACTTTCTACAGGTAATTTTCATTTTTGAAAGTCCTCAACTCACTCATGATTGCCCTTATTCTGCTTTCTAGGGAGACAGGGCTTTGAACCTCTTTTCCCTGGGAGGACACCTACACAAACACACAATCTTTCTAGATTGTGCTTGGAATGCATTCGACAGTTCTATAATTGAATGCTCCCTTTTTGTCCTGACTAATGGACCTAGCAGAGGTCCACTAACAAATTTCAAAGATATATCAGAAAGCACACCAAAAATATACATAAAAAATAAAGGATATTTGTATCAGAAGCCATCCAACGTTTTCATGGGTTTGTCTTGTTACATTATTAGGTCTTAAAGAGAATATTTTTCCTTTATTCAACTGTTCTGACAGATGTATCAACCAAATTCCAAATTGCCTCTATGGAACAGCACAGAGGTGAATGAATTAATCTTTTTGGGATTGACAGATGCTCCAAAGCTTCAAGTGCCCCTCTTCATTACATTCACATTTATTTATTTGGCAACTGGTGGGAAACCTGGGAATGATATATTAATTTATTTGAATTCCCAAATTCATATTCCCATGTACTTTTTCCTCAGTAGCCTCCTTGGTGAACTGCATTTATTCATCAGCTATTACACCCAAAATGGTGACTGGGAGTCACATCTCACAGGACACAAAGTCATCTCCCATGATGGCTGTGCTGCTCAGATGTTCTTTGTGGCCTTGGCTACTGTGAACTGCTTCCTCCTGGATATTATAGCTATATGTAAGACTCTACATTATACCAGTACCATGAAAGCAAATGTGTGCATACAACTAGTGACTGGCTGCTACATCTGGGCTATCATGGGTCCTCTGTCCACACCGGCTACACCTTTGACCTCTTCTTCTGTGGTTAAAATATAGTCCATCATTAATATTTTTCTGTGACATTCTGCCTATTCTGACTCTCTCCTCTGATATCCATATGAATGAAGTGACACTGTTCATCTTGGCTGCATTCAACGCCTTTTTTTGACTTCCTCATCATCCTGACCTCCCACATGTTTATTTTCATCACCATCCTGGGAATGCATTCTGCTGAGGGCCAGAGGAAAGCCTTTTCCACCTATGCCTCACACTTGACATCAGTATCCATATTCTATGGGACTGTGATCTTCATGTACTTACAACCCAACTCAAGTCATTTTATGGACCATAACCAATATCCCCAGTGTTCTACACAATAGTAATTTCAGTGCTGAACCCTCTTGTCTGCAGTCTGAGGAACTAAGAGTTCAATAAAGCCTTTAGGAAAGCTATTGAGATGGCAAAGCCTCTAGTATGTTTGTGTTTTTAATTAACAAACTATCCTATAGGTAATGAACTAATCCTATCTCTACTTAAAATATCCAATTTTTTTCTACACAGAAAAATGCAGTGTGTGTTTATGTTTGTGTATGATTTGAAGCAACACTTGAGACTCACCTCACAGATTCCCTCAATAAATGTACACGCGAATGTTCTTTTCTTCCCCTAATTTCTTTAAGTGTTCTAGTGCTAAACCACATAATCGAACACACTGATGCATCTTTCATCATTTGCATTGGCAACTGTTTCAGATTTTTGTGTCTTGTCATTTTTATCATATTATATACTTCAGGACACAGACACCCAATTCTTGTGAAGTGCCTTGTATTATGATGGTTACAGAGTTGACATATAATAAATACCTCCCAGGTGACCGATAGTGCTTCGAGTCCTGAAGAAAGATCCATTCTTGGGGGCGGAGCCAAGATGGCGGAGTAGAAGGACGCACGTTTACGAGCTCTGAAACCAAAGCCCATAGAATTAATGTAAAAAGAGACCCCCATAACTTCTGAGTCAATACAAGGTGTGCAGAAACGGAGTGGAAGAGATTTCTGTTCCAGGGAGCCCTGGAGAGCCATCCCCAGGGTCTGTCGCGCCCCGGAAAGCGGACCCCACCCCAACGCTGCCCTGGCCGCGGCCCCAGAGAAGCTGACCTGAGCAGGCTTCAGACACGGAAGCTCCGGCAGCCGGGAAAGTCCCTCCGCCCACAGAAGCTACAGGTTAGTGAGAGAGAAGGCTGGGCTGGAAGAGAGGGGAAGCAGGGCGTCTCCGTGACTCGGGCCGTCTCGGAAGGAAGCGGCGGTGGCAGAGACGGGGGCAGGAAGTGGCGGAGGCAGAGGTGTGGGCAGCAGCTGAGGTGGCAGCGGACAGGGACTCAGGAATCCCCCAACAGCAAGCAGGATCTTCATTACGGAAGATTCCTGCATAAAACCTGAGGGAGCTGAGCCTGGGAGACGGCCCTGCCCCCACCCCGCTCCATTACTGAAGGCTTCTGCTTAAAGCCCCCGAGGGAACAGAGCTTGGGAGGCAGGCCCCCCCACCCCGCCCCCACCCACTCCATTCCTGAAAGTCTCTACATAAAGCCCCTGAGGGATATGAGCCTGGGAGGCAGCCCTGCCCCCACCCCAGCACCTGAACTAAAGCTCACTGATTGACAGCTGGCAGGAGGAAAGCCCATTTAAATCTCAGAGGCCAAGCACTAGCTGGGTGGATCCAGGCGGGGGTGGAAAGGAATCTCAGAATTCAAGTAACTGGCTGGGAAAATGCCTAGAAAAGGGAAGAAAAATAAGACTTTAGAGAGTTTTTTCCAACAAATGCAAATGATCCAGACCTTCGGATCTGACGAAGATGAGGACGTATTCTTGCCATCAGGGAAAGACATGGAGGGCGGGCCTCAGTACCCCAGACACCCCAGGGGGGTGGCGGGTGGGCTCAGGCCTTGGAAGAGCTCAAAAAGGATTTTGAAAAGCAAGTTAGACAGGTAGAGGAAAAACTGGGAAGAGAAATGAGAGAGATGCAAGGAAAGCATGAAAAACGGGTCAATACCTTGGTAAAGGAGACCCAAAAAAAAGCTGAGGAAAATTACACCTTGAAAAATAGGCTCACTCAATTGGCAAAAGAGGTTCAAAAAGCCAATGAGGAGAAGAATGCTTTCAAAAGCAGAATGAGCCGAATGGAAAAAGAGGTTCAAAAGCTCACTGAATTTAATAGTTCTCTCAAAATTAGAATGGAGCAGATGGAGTCTAATGACTTTACGAGAAACCAAGAAAACACTAAACAAAACCAAAAGAACGAAAAAATGGAAGAGAATGTGAAATATCTCATGGGAAAAACAACTGACCTGAAAAATAGATCCAGGAGAGACAATTTAAAAATTATGGGTCTACCTGAAAGTCATGATCAAAAAAGAGCCTAGATATCATATTCCATGAAATTGTCGAGGAAAATTGCCCTGACATTCTACAACCAGAGGGCAAAATAAGTATTGAAAGAATCCATCAATCACCACCTGAAAGAGATCCAAAAAGAGAAACTCCTAGGAACATTGTGGCCAAATTCCAGAACTCCCAGCTCAAGGAAAAAATCTTGCAAGCAGCTAGAAAGAAACAATTCCAGTACTGTGGAAATACAATCAGGATAACTCAAGATCTAGCAGCTTCTACATTAAGGGATCGAAGGGCGTGGAATAGGATATTCCAGAAGGCAAAGGAACTAGGACTCAAACCAAGAATCACCTACCCAGCTAAACTGAGTGTAATACTTCAAGGGAAAATATGGTTTTTCAATGAAACAGAGGACTTTCAATCATTCTTGATGAAAAGACTAGAGCTGGAAAGAAAATTTGACTTTCAAACACAAGAATGAGAAGAAGCATGAAAAAGTAAACAGCAAAGAGAAGTATTAAGGGACTTACCAGAAGTAAATTGTATACATTCATACAGGGAAAGTCAATATTTCTAACTCTTAAAACTTTTCAGTATCTGGGTAGTTGGTGGGACCACACATACACGTGTACACGCATGCACACACATACACACATGCACACACATACAGAGACAGAGAGCACAGAGTGAACTGAATAGAATGGGACCATACCTTAAAAGAAATTAAGGTAAATGGTGAGAGAGAAATGTAGTGGGAGGAAAGAGGGGGTAACTCTATGTCATTTAAGAGGCAAGTAGGAGATTTTTTTAGTGGAGGGAAAAAGAGGAGAGCTGAGAAAGAAAAAAAAAACAAGAAGTTTACCCTCATCACATTTGACTAAACGAAGGAGTGAAATGCACACTCATTTTGGTATGAAAACCTATCTTACAGTATAAGAAAGGGGGGGAGAAGGAGATATTGCAAGGGGGGATGATGGAAGGCAGGGCAAAGGGAGGAAAGAGCAATTTGTAGTCAACACTTGGGGAGGGATAGGATCAAAAGACAGAAGAGAAACAACGAGGGGCAGATTAGGAGGGATGGTAATTCAGTTAGTCTTACACAACACGACTATCAGGGAGGTCATTTGCAAAACTACACAGATAGGGCCTATATTGAATTGCCTGCTGTCCCAAAAGGAATGGGTGGGGAGGGAGGGATGGGGAGAATTTGGAACTCAAAGTTTTAGGAACAACTGTTTAATATTGCTGTTGTAACTAGGAAAGAAGACATACAGTTAATGAGGAATAGAAAGTCATCTGGCCCTACAGGAGAAAAGAGAAGATGGAGACAAGAGAAGGGAGGGATTGCAGAAGAGAGGGCAGATTGGAGATAGGGAAAATTAGATTGCTAGGGGTATTGGGGTGGGGGAAGGGGATAAAAGGGGAGAAAATTTGGAACCCAAAAATTTGTGAAAATGAATGTAAAAAGTTAATTAAATAAATAAAAAAAAGAAAGATCCATTCTTATCCCTCATTATCAACATATCCAAGAGGTTGGCTACCCTACCACATGAAGATTAATTGAAGAATATGGTATGTAGTGAGGAGATAATTCACCTATGTTGGGGATCTGAAATTAGATTTTGGTTGTTACTCCCACATTTTTGTATGAGGATCAAAGAGCAAAAGTTGCAAAGAAACAAATTGAAATATTATGTAAGGAAAAACTTTTTAACAGGTAGAGCCATCTAAAACTGTAATCACACTGCTCCTGGCAATAACGAGTCTCTCCTCTCTCTTACTGGAAGCCTTGTCCAATCAGTCTTAATTCTAGGACCTTCTTTTCTGTTATTATTTTCTATTTATCCTGTATATAACTTCTTTGTTTACATTTTTAGCATGGTTTCTCCTCCATTAGATTGCAAGCAGTACAGTCTTTTGACTCATTTTCTATCCTCAGCACTCAGAACAGTGCCTTAGATATAGTAGATTATTACGGCTATTAAGACATGTTTAATGATTAATGATTTTCATTGACCTAGTCTGCAACTTAAATTATTAGGGAGTTCCCTAGAAAATTTAAACAATTTAACTAGGATCATACAGCATGTGTAAAGGGTAAGTAATTGGACTAAGTGATACCTGGCTCCCAGGTCAGCTCTCTGTTCATTGTGCCATGGCTGCATCGCTTTCTCCAATTAATGGGTGCCCACTTTATTTTAAGTTCTTTGATACTACAGAAGTGATGTTAAAATGGGAATATACCCACGAACCTTTTTCTTCTTTCCGTCTTCTGAAGACTTTTTATGGATGATTCAGTGGATATAGGCATAATTCCAAATTGTGTTTCATTTTGGCTGAATCAATTCACAATTCTACCAAGAGCACACCAATGTATGTCTCCTCCCTTATCTTCTTCAACACTTGTCATTTTCATATTTTCCTGTCTTTTGTAATCTTGTGAATATGTATGTAACAAATTATTTTATTTAGAATTTTGGAATAGTTTTTCATGTGATGTTTATACCTTGCATTTCTTCTTTTGAACACTGGTTTATATGTAGAAATTATTCAATTTGTGTTGTTTGAATATTGAGAACATAACAAGAGAAATTATGAACAAGCAAATTTATAATTGTTATGAGCAAGAACATTCTAACTATTAAAGCTGGACAAAAGTTAAATGGATTGCCTGTACAAAAAGACTTTCTCCTTTAAAATCTTTAAGCAAAGGCTAGAAGACTCTTACAGAACGAATGCCTTTTGGTTATAGAATATTCCTCATATCCACTGAGAACACCTCTACCTCTGCAATATTTTTACTCTAAGTTTCTAATTCCACTTATAATAAATCTATTTTTTCAAGTATCCTTAGAATTTAAAGTAGTGAAAAAGTTCTTTGTGTTTTATAAAGAGGGCTGTTCAGCTGAACTATGACTTTTATTTTCGAGAAAAGTTAAAGACTCCATCATATAATTGTGACAAGACTGGTTTGCATTCAAAGCAGTCAATAAATATTTATTAACATATTTTTTGGTGGAGACAATGGGTGTTCAACCTTATGTATATTATCTAACTTGTTTGTATGTTAGTTTTATTGAACTGCTTTTTCCCACCTTCTTAATTGTTTTTACCAGGATTATTGGATAATCATTGGATAATAGAATAAGTTGAAATATATTTAGAAATAAATGTAATATAAAAATGGTATCATTACTAAAGCCGCACAGTTATTATTTGCTTCTGAATATATTCCTTGCTAAATAAACATCCTAGGTCCCATTACTGTACTCTCCATCACCCCTTTGTGAAAGTCCCTTCCTCATTCCACCACTGGCAGGTGACCAAGAAATGGGTGCTAACCACCAGAAGTGCAAGATAACATACTTTCCTCCAACATTCACTAATTTAAAGGGCCCCTGAGACCTCTTCCTTCCTGGTATTTCCTTTCCTGGAACACAACTTAAGTCATGTTTCAATTTTTGGGGAGCTATAATACTTTTCCCGGTGTATTTCTGGCCAGATCCCATCAGCAGTGTCCTTACACCCATGCTCTCTGACTGTCTTCTTTCCATGCTCTAGGTAGGAAATGAGTCACTCTGTTTCTTATCTTGGATTTCTTGATCAGGATTCTTATCGTGTGTTTGTGTATGTGTGTGTGTGTGTGTGTGCGTGCGCGCGCGTGCATGCGCACGTGTTTTAGATATTTGTTAAGATATTTGACTTTTGGAGTTGACCTATACTTCATCCTATACTCCATCATCTTGATTTGACCCTCTGGAATTATAATTAATATGAATATACTAAATGTCTTTCCAATAAGATCAGGGTTGAAACAAGGTTTGAGAATTACTTTATATAGTCCATGAAATGACAAATATAGCCATGTGACAAAAAACAAGAAATGGAAGGAATAAGCACAGACAAAAATGAAACAAATCATACTTCTGGCAGATGATTGATAATCTATTTAAGGAACAATAAAAAGTCAATTAAAATTACTGAAACAACAAATAGTAGGATATTGAAAAATATAAAATGTCAGACTTTTGTATAATACCAACGAAAAAAGTATGAAGGAATAGATGAAGTCCATGAAAAATAACTATAGAATCTATAAAACATTTGGGAGTGCACTTACTAATACAGACTCACAATATATGAATACAGCTACAGAACACCATTTACATTAATATTTTCAGGCATGAAAATCTGCAGATGTATTAAGTGATTAATGTGCTATAAATTATTAAGACAATTGATTTAATTGGTTTGTCAATGTTACCCAAGCTGAAGTGGTGTAAAAGATTAGGTTAACAACATACAAAAGCAAAACAATTTAGGAACGTTTTCCACTGATTTGTGGGTCGCTATCCTGATGTTATCTGTCTCAGAGAGTTACCATAAAGTTCATTAAAATGCAACTATTCTTCTTCCCAGGCTTTTGCATCTGAGAATGAAGAAGGTCAGTTCATAGAGCTCTCAGAGTGGCGACTCTCCTTACACAGACTGGAAACTCTTTAAGAATTACACTCTTAGAAATTTGTGTTGGGGGGAATGGGAGGTTTGATTCACTATAATTGGTCAAATTTCTAGTCATGGACAGGACTTTTTCCCTCTCATCTCCCCCATTTCCCCACCATTGTATAAGCTTTTTCTTGCCTCTTTTATGAGAGATAATTTGCCCCACTTGATTTCTCCCTTTCTCCTCCCAATATATTCCTCTCTCACCCCTTAATTTTATTTTGTTAGATATTTTCTTTTCTAATAAACTCTCCCTGTGCCATCTGTCTATATACATATATATACATATATATGTATGTATATATGTATGCATGCATACATGTGTGTGTATGTATACAATCCCTCCAACTACCCAAATACTGAGAAAAGTTTCAAGAGTTACAAATACTATCTTTCCATACAGGAATGTAACAGTTCAACTTTAGTAAGTCCTTTATTATTTCTCTTTCCTGTATACCTTTTCATGCTTCTCTTGATTCTTGTGTTTGAAAATCAAATTTTCTATTCAGCTCTGGTCTTTTTATCAAGAATGCCTGAAAGTCACCTTGGATAAAGACAGTACTGTGAAAGATGTAATTTGTATAGAGAGAATTGAAAATAGATCAAGGAGCCTGTAATATAGAATTATACTTGGAAAACATACAAAATCAGTCCAGAAATATGAGTTGGAATCAGTTTGTGAAGTACTTTGCATTCCTAAAAGAGGAATTGGTATTTTCTCAGAGAGCATTTAGGATGCAGCAGAAGGCCTTTTGGCTGTGTTTTTCCATGTACTTTAGAAATATAAATTTGATAGGTTTGTAGTAGTATAACAGAAAGGGCAGAAATAGAAAATAGAGGACAAAAAAGAAGCGAATGTAATGGTCCAGACAAGAGGTTGAATTAGAAAGGTAACAGTATAGAGCAAGAAAGAAACTTGAGCTGTTACGGTAACTATGGGGAGTGAGGGAGAGTGAGAATTATCAACAATTATCATTTCTTACATATTTACGAAGTACAAGGATTTAGAAGGCAATACATGCCCCTGAGGTCACAGGCTCCTCATTCTTCTTAAATAATGGAGTCATCAAGGAGGAACAATGACCAGGCAGGATGAAAGATGTTATTTGAAAAGTTTTCCAAATAGTGATGGTGCTTGACTTGATGGCACCAGTTAAATTATCTGAGACAATGTAAAAAGAGATGGGAAGAAGATGTAGAACTGAGCCATAGGGAATGCTTATCACTGGGAGAAAGAGAAGTTAGCAGAGGAGAAATAGAAAGAATAATTACAGCAAACTGAGGAAAAACCAAATTTCAATGTCGCAAAAGTCAGAGAAGAAGAGAGTTCCAAGAAACATCTTGAATGGCAAATGATGAATGAGAATAAAGAAGCAATGTTTGCCTATATGGATAAGCAGGTTTCCACTGGTGTGAACAGATGGTGTGCCTTTACTCAGTAGAGTAATAGAATCAGCCTTTGGTTTGCACAAATTTGAGGAGCTTGTGTATAGTGAGCAAATGGATATATTAATTAAATACAAGTATCCATACATATCCATATATTCATACATAAAATATATACACATATACACACACATATATATATGCATACATTCACACACCTGCATGTATATACCACATTTATGTGTGTATATACATATATATGTATGTACATATACACATGCCTATTTATGCATACATATAAGGATACATACATAGCTCTATACAAGTAATTTTTGCCATCGAAGTCTTCAGCTCACTCATGACTTACCCTTTTCTTCTTTCTAAAGAGACAGAGCTTTGAATCACTTTCCCTCAGAGAATACCTATAAAAACACACAATATTTTTAGGTTCTGCTTGGCATACATGTCCTACTATTATTGAATGCTCCTTTTTTGTTCTTAACTAGCAGCAGAAGTCCAAAAGCAAAGTTAAAAGATATATCAGAAGATACACCAAAACGTAGATGAAGTGTAAAGGACATTTTTCTCAGAAGTCATCCAGTGTCTTCACGAATTTTTGGTTATATATTATGTCTTGCAGAGTATAGGTTTTCATTTTTTGTCTTGTGACTGATGTTTGAACCAACTTCCAAATTGCCTCTATGGAGCACATCACAGAAGAGAATGAATTCATCCTCGTGGAACTGACTGATGCCCCAGAGCTTCAGGTGTCCCTCTTTGGTACATTCACATTCATCCCTTTAGTAGCACTGGTGGGCAACTTGAGGATGATAAGCACTGATTTACTTGGATCTCCAAATCCATATCCCCCTGTCCTTTTTCCTCAGTTATCTCTCTTTGGTGGGTTTTATTTATTTATCAACTGTTACTGAAAGTGATGGTTGTACTTCTCACAGGAAACAAGATCATTTCCCGTGATGGTTATGCTTCTCAGATGTTCTGCTTTGTGCCCTTTGCTACTGTGTACTCTTTCCTCCTGGCTGTTATGGCCTATCATCGCCATGCAGCTAAATATAAACCTCTTCATCATGAAACCACCATGAGAGCAAGTGTCTGCACATGACTGGTGATTTGTTGCCACATTTGGGTATCATTGAATCCTCTATCCACACTGGCATCACCTTTTATGTCTCCTTCTGTGGTTTAAATATAGGTCATCATTTTTTTGTGAAATTCCCTCAGTTCTGGTTCTCTCCTGCTCTGATATCCATATTAATGAAGAGACCATTTTTACTCTGACAATTCAGTCACAGCAAGAGGGACCCCCTTTGCGATTTTCCTAGCCTCATGGGCTAAGAGGCAGCTTACCCTTTCAGCTGATCCCACTGTTCCAGGATTTTTCCTGGGCAAATATTCTCTGGGTTTTTCAAGGTCAGCAAGAGGAGTAAGATAGCATTTACTGATCACTCCGCCATCTTGGCTCCAAGATGTTCAAGTAGGTGCTTACAGACATTTAGTCTGTAGGCTGTTAGTCTCAGCAGCAACTGCTGCATTTACCTGGGGTTCTGCGGTTCACTTTCACTCTCTTCCACTGAACTACTGTCCTGAACTGATATGTTTGAGACTCCACGCTAGTGCTGCTTCATACTGCCTAGAGCTTCCTCCTCGACTTTGCTATGGCAGGGTCCACATCAGTCCAGTGTGTGTGCTGTGCACTCCTCCAGCCCTGTGCAACAAATCCTTCCTGTCGACCTTCCAGGCTGTCCTGGGTTGGAAATCTGCCACAGTCTGACCCCTATTGTATTCTGCCACTCTAAAATTTGTTCATATTCTCTTTTCAGAGATATAGAAGAGGTTATCTTAGGGCTTAGGTGAGTACAAGTTCTCACTCCACCATCTTGGCTCCACTCAGAAACTCCTATAAGGTTTTTACAAACTTATGGGTGATTTGTACTTCATAGAACTTTGGTTGATATGGGTTGTATCTCTTGATTCTTTTATATCAGACCCTTACTATAATCATAAAACTATTTCAACTTTGTGGACTTCTTGAAAGTTTCTCAGGGTCCCATGAGTCCCCACACCACATTTTGGGAACTGTTGTTCTTTTCTGTACCATGGTTGACATTCAATACTGGGAAGAAACAGGTTTTTAAGGAGAATAAGATGCACAAGCCAATCCTGATATCTCATAAGTTGAAGTATTTTTGAGTGTTCCTTTTGTTAGGTGGAAATCTCCATGGTAGCAGGAATAGGTTAGTAGGATCAACATGGGGTAAGTATTGTCTCCTTAAATAGGGCAGAAATTGATGCTCCTGATTACAGTAGTCCTTTGATGCTCTATTGTAGACATTTATATAGGGTGCTTGTGAGGGAAATTTTATAGTAAACAGTCCAAAAGTGCAATGGAATATCTCTAGAAGAGTTAGATTCTCCCTCAAATGAACATATCATATAGATCCTGAATTGTCAGGAAACTTGAAGAGAAAATTCTTGTTTAAGGATGGATTGAAAAATATGGCTACTGAAGTCTTCAACAACTCCAGAAACATTTGATTCTGAAGGTGAATGTTTCAACTTAGCTCTTAAGAAACAGTGAGAAAAGTGAATCTTAGAGATTCATGATAGGATGAATCATGATCCATGATTTTCCTTAGATTCCAAGCTGAGCTGCCAGAGTGAGGAAGCATTTGATTTAGGAGTGATCTTTTTTTTCAAGTCTATTATGAAGAGAACAAAGAATCTCCCTAAAGTTTCATTGACTGCATTATGAAAATGACTTTGCAATATATAGTGACCTTAATAAAGGGAGCTGGTCTATTTTTTAATCTTTCACTTGACATGTGCCCAGTTACTTTAGTTGATAATTATCTGAAAGTATATAGAAAGACTTTTTTTTCAAGGATTTCGATGAAATCTAGTTGTATTATTGGAAGCCCCAGTGTGTTGACCTTACATGACATCCCTTCCCCTGAATGCGTTTCTCATGCCTGTCTACTGGCCTCCACAGATTGCTGCCTAGTGAGGCTCGTGTCATTCACTTATTGACTCTCCTGAGCGTTGTGTTCTAGGCACTATAGAAAAGTTTTGATGACAACAACTGAATAGCCCTCAGAAATCAGGACTTTATCACCATACACTAGAGATCTAATTACATCTTTTGGGTTCAACTGCTTGAGGTGGTGTGGGTGTTCTCAGAGGAGTGACTTCCCCTGAAGAGGATCAATATTCTCATGTCTTGAATAGTCCATTTTCAATTCTCTTGACACAGAAACCCTATTATGACTTCATGTGGATTAATTACAATGAAACTAAAGTCTAGTCCAGAGGATGCCTATTATTCTTTTGTCTGCCAGGAAACATTTCTCCCCTGACACAGTCCAGCTATTGATTTTGCTTGCATAAAATCCATGCAAAAGGGATAGTTGCAAGTAAGTCACTTTGATGAGGTGCTCTGATTTTGAAACACCATGAACTGGAGAGTAGTTTCTTCAGTGGGACTTGTTCTCTCTTCCCTGAATAAGACTTTGAATTGAACATGGGTAAGTGCAAGTGCTCTGCCACTCCTATCCCTTTGGAAATTTTTCACTCATCCTGAAAAAAACCAGGTAGATTTCCTCTATTACAATTCTAATATCATACCTTATTCACATTTACAATTCAAGTCACACACAAATTCAAAATAAAAAAAATAAATTTGTGCGTGGTTAAAGTTACATTTTTGTATTAAAAAAATAACCGCATTTCCAAAATTATCCTCAAAGGTATGATGAAGTTTTGAGAAACCATCAAGCTTCCTTATATTTCTAAAAATTGTAGATCACAGAATCAAATGTTGGAAGACAAAACAGCAAACTCTCTTCTGGTTTCTGAGTAAAGGAGGAAGCATTCTGCTGCCCTGGTCCTAAGGCAACAAATGGGGTCTAAGCCATTAAGAATCTACACTCTAAAAATCCAAATGGGGGAGACAAATATGGGTCCTTTTTCTCTTTGTTTCAAAGAAGTTAAATCTTTGTCCTTTCTGCATTGCCACTTCATTAGTTAAGAAATCGCTCTGAGATAATTAATATCAAAATTGACTCACCTATTAAAGCAAAGGAGGAGATATACTCTAGACTGTTTCCAATGCATTCAGAGGCTTTCTCAGCCTTTGAATATTTACCTTTGGATAATGGAAAAATTTTTCTTCTGCTATTTTCCTCTTACTTCTTTTCTGTATTAGGTTTCTAATTGAAAACATTTTGTGAAGATGGTAGGTCAGTTCTCCTACTTGAGCTCTTGTCACCAGAGATGTTTTGGATATCAGAACTGTAGTGACACAGCATACTCAGATCATTCCACATGAAAGTAAAAGAATGTCCTTGTTTGAATAGTTTAGAGACATCATTTTCTTATTTGCCTTGGTAAATATTTAGATAGTAATTATTTGGCACTTTAAACGTGGCAAAATAATTTGCATTCAGAAAAATTCATTTGATCTTTACCACAATCTTTGTGACATAGGGTTTATTATCATCCAAATTTTATAGATTTATAGAGAGAGATCGAGTGCATTGCAGAATTATAGAGGTGCTAGGTATCTGGGAGAGTGTTTGAACTTCTAGACTTCACATCATATTTTTTATCCTTTATAGCATTGTGCTACTCGGTGAGAATGCACAAACAAACCACCTGAAAGAAAGTAGATTTTGGACTAATTCGGAATAGACCTTATCAGTTATCAGTTTCACTGCTGAAGTGACCAAGACTCTGAGAATGTGAGAAAGGGGTTTGACTAAAGAGAGTAAGTTGGTATTGATGGCAGGTTTAATCAAGTTTTCCCAATTTGCCTTTCCACAATGCTAGACTTCCTAACGGAGTAAGGAATTTGGAGTTATAGAGTTAGGATTCAAAGCCTGGTTCTGTCATCAGACCTTAGGCACATCTCTTAGCTTGTCTGTGCCTCAGTTATTTAATTTGTGAAATTAAGAGATTAGACTACTATCAGGGGTGGGGAACCTGTGATATTGAGGTCATATGTGACCCTCTTTGTCCTCATATGTGACCCTTTCACTGAACCCAAATTTCACAGAACAACTCCCCTGAATAAAATGACTTTTTCTGTGATTTTTTTATTCAAAGGGCCACACTTGAGGACCTAGAGGGCCATAGGTTCCCTACCACTGCACTTGATGAACTCTATCACTTCCAGTTCTCTATATAAGATCTACCGAGAAAGTTTGAGCTTCTTTCTTAATCTTAATTATTGTTTTCCAGAGTTTCCTATTCCATGCCTTTTGTTTATTCCTTTGAATTAATTCAAATAATTCAGTTCAATGAGTATTTATTAGGTGCTCGCTACATGTCAGGCATAGTTTTAGCCTCTGTTGACACATAAATAAATAGGCTAACACAAAGAATTCCTTCCATTAAACAGCAAATATTCCATTTGGAGGTAACTGTCCAGAAACAAGTTAATCCAACATCTATTCCAAGGCAATGTAAATCATTGAAGTAGGGGCACTTGCTCCAGAAGGAACAGAAAAGTTTGAGTTTAGGAGTTGGTACCTAGTTTCAATATTTAAGGACATCCAGGATTCTGAGAGCAAATATCAAGGAAATAGAACATTTGAATTGTGGAGGGGGCAGTTTGCATAAATCCACATAGGTTGAAGCTGGGAGATTCTGGATAGCAAAATATATGAGATCAGTGTATCTAGAATGTGAAACACATGAGTGGACAAAGTGAAATACAACAGGTGGATAAAGTGGAGAGAAATGGTAAAAGACTTGGAATGCCAAATATTCCCTTTCTCCTTACACATGCTTTGGAAGCAGGGGGCATCCAGTGTCCTAGTGGATTTTCTGTTATATGTGTTTTCAAGAAGACCAAATTTCAACTTTCCTTTCAGACATGTATTTATTTTGTGACCATGAGTCATTGAAATGTTGACTGCTTCAGTTTCTTCCTTTGTAAGATGGATACAATAACATTTAACTCCCAATATTAATGTATTAATGTGGATATAAAATTAGCTAATTTTTTTTTTTAAAAATGTGAAAACTTTATCATGCTGTATCAATTCTGGTTTTTGTTACTGTTTTTTGGGAGAGCGGCTAGGTGATAGAGTGGATAGATCACCAGGCCTACAGTCAGGAAAACCAAGTTGATATCTGGCTTCAGATACTTACTAGCTTCATAACTCCTGGGGAGTCACTTCACCTTCTTTGCCTCAGTTTCCTCATCTGTAAAATGAGCTGGAAAAGGAAATGACAAACCACTTCAGAATCTCTGGCAAGAAAACCCCAAATAGGATCATGTAAGGTTAGGGTCACACATGACTAAGAACTGAATGAAGAACTGCAACAAAACTTTTATTGGAGGAAAAAAGAAAGAATTTAATGAGGAATAGAACTGATGAAGTTAACATTGGCAGGGAGAAGACCCATTTCTTCCCCTAACATAAAGTATAAGGAGAGAATGTGGATCAATGAAGATCACACAAATGTGTGGAATAGATGAAAGTGATAATTCAAGAAGGAAGATATCTTTCTCTGCTAATATGGAGGATGAAGGAAATAGCATAGGAAGACTTAGAAGTCAGAAAAATTCTTGAGAATGCGATACTTTGGATGATGGCACTGGCAGTTAGTTGGAGATGAATAAGTGTATTGATTTACACATGCGAAGACTCAAGTGAGAAAAGATAACATGAATTTGTAGTGAACTCAATTAAGAGGGTAACGGGGCTTTTTCCACAGTATATTAATGGGTCCCTAAATGTAGTGGATGACCCGCGTCCTTACACGCTCCTTGATGTGCTTGAAGAAAAGAGTCACGGGAGGTGGGAAAAGATAGACCAATTCCATTTATTGATCTGAGGGTTAGGATTTATATAGACAGAATCTGCAAGTCTACGTGACATTCTGCTCAGTCTCCTGTCCCATTGATTTGGTCAGGCTTATTGTCTTTAAAGGCTATTAGCCTAGAGGACATCTATTTTACATATCCCTTGTTTTCTGTAGTTCCCATATTTGTCTCACGGAGACAGAAACACCTGGGGGACATGGAGAGCCATTCTGGATGACAATGAGCACAGCCTCAAAGAATAGTTCCCCCCAAACGTCTTTCCTGATCTTGTCAATAACACTCCACCCTGGCCCTCAACACCTAAATAGCTCATAGATTGGACCACAACAGGTCCCTGCCCAAGCTCCATTTATTTAGTGGATGTATTCTTGACGAGGCTGCCTTAAAGTCAATGGCAATATAACTGTTTTCTTTGGAATGGCAACCCTGAGGGTCTTTCCCTACCAGCTTATTTTTTCTTTTATTTTTTTCTAATTAAAGGGGACATCCCTTGACTCACTTCTTAAAGAAGTCTAGTGACTGAATGGGTGTTACTTCACTATGAGCACCTAAAAAGGACTTGGCATATAAAGGCCAGTATCTACCATTGCATCTTGGACTATTTCCAGAAATCCAAAAAAAAAAAATCTGGTCACTGGATCCAGATGGATTTGAGGAGAAAGTGAGGCTTGTGGCTTTGTACAACTCTCCCTCACTCAAATCAAAGTCCACTACAAGTCTTATTGTCATTTCTCTAATGTCATGGTCCTCTTCAGAAATAAAGGACAAACAAAGCAATAGGATCAGAAAATGTTGATGATAGCCATAACCTAGTGTTGGAATGCCTGGTGAAAATATAAAGTGTCATGGATATTAACATAGCCATCAGAAAATTCTTATATCAGCCAACCACAGGGCCAATACTATGAGAGTAAAGGAGACATATTATTGTATGGCTGACAAACTTGCAAAACAGTGAGGGATGTAGCAACTGGTATTCAGGGCAAGGAGTAAATCTGTTTTGAGAAGGGCTGAAACAGAATGTGTGAAGGGAAGATATGGCATTGTTATTGAAGAAGACTTTCAGAAATTTCGGAGTTCTGAATCATAGAAGTAGAACAATTACAAGTAATGGTCCCGTAAAAGATACAAACATTTTATCAACATGGAGGTCACAGGAAATGAGGAGATCGAGTTTCAGTAACATAAATATGAGTTTAAAAGTGTGGAAGGGGATTTTCCTTATTGAAACATGTGTTGAAAAAAATCATAACTGCAACACTAATATTATTGTTTTAAGTTTAACCTATATAAAAATTGTCATAAAAAATCTCGCAGTTTCATGT
This sequence comes from Bettongia penicillata ogilbyi, assembly GCA_023548195.1. NCBI lineage: Eukaryota > Metazoa > Chordata > Mammalia > Diprotodontia > Potoroidae > Bettongia > Bettongia penicillata. The sequence goes on from JAJHZJ010000977.1 coordinate 55,949, forward strand.
TTTAATAAAATATATGATTCCATAACTCAGAGAATATAATGATTATTGCCACAATGTAATTTTTTCCCTAGGTGAATCATTCAAATCTTTAAAGTCATTCATCGAAAATGGATCAGAGGTGAAGGAGTTCATCCTTGTGGGGCTAACAGATGTCTCCGAGTTTCAGGTGCCTCTCTTTATAGTTTTCATCATCATATATCTCATTACCCTGGTGGGGAACCTGGGGATGATAGCCCTGATCTCTTGGGATTCTCATCTCCACACCCCCATGTACTTTTTCCTCAGTAACCTCTCTCTAGTGGATTTTGGCTACTCCTCAACTGTAACTCCAAAGGTGATGGCTGGGTTCCTTCCAGGGGGCAAAATTATTTCGTATAATGGATGTGTTGCACAGTTATTTTTCTTTATGACCTTTGCCATTGTTGAAAGTTATCTCCTAGCTGTAATGGCCTATGATCGCTACATAGCTATATGTAAGCCTCTCCATTACCCCACCCTCATGACATCCAATATATGTGCCCGTTTGATATTTGGGTGCTACTTCTGTGGTTTTCTTACTTCCTGCATTCACACAGGAAACACATTCAGCCTCCATTACTGTAAATCTAATGTGATCCATCACTTTTTCTGTGATGTTCCACCACTCATGGCTCTCTCTTGCTCTAAGTCAGACATTAATGAAATGGTTGTCATCTTTGTTGTATCTCTTACTGCCTTATTTGCCATTTCCATCATTTTGATATCCTATTTATTTATCTTTATCACCATTTTGAGGATGCACTCAACTGAGGGCAGGCAGAAAGCCTTTTCCACCTGTGCTTCTCATCTCACAGCTGTATCCCTCTTCTATGGATCAGCAGTCTTCATGTACTTACAACCCAGATCTAGTCATTCCATGGACACAGATAAAATTGCATCAGTTTTCTACGCCATGATAACCCCCATGTTAAATCCTCTGGTGTATAGCCTGAGGAACAGAGAAGTCAAAAGTGCTTTTAAGAAACTTATAGGTGGGAGAAAATAATCATTCAGGTTCTCCTTACTCAGGAGAAAACTTCAATAATTTTACTTTTCCATTTTGGTCTTTGAAGTACACTTTATGCTTACACCTATAAGCATCCTCGAAGCTTAAAAACTTTGGCACACAATGAGAAGAGAAGACTCCTTGAAACAGTCCCTAGTGTTGAGAAAGATTGAAGGTAAGGGGTAAAAGGGGATGGCAGAGGATTAGATGAATAAGCGGTGTCATGTAAGCATTGACCATGAGCTCGACCAAACTTTGGGAGCTAACGGAGGACAATAATGCAAAGATAAACAAGATTCAATCACTGAATAACAAGAGCTACAAAAAATTATCTTTGTCCTACATGCCATTTCTCACATGAATCAGGAAATTTGAATTCTCCCTCTTAATCTTGAACCTGGGACTCATGTTTATTATTTGCCTTACTTTACTTGATTTTGTGATTTATAATTTTCATAAATTTGGGAAGACTGGAAATATTCTCACAACTGCATCAGTTTATTGAGGATTTGTTTGCAGTTTAACAAATGGTTTATTCATTTTTTGACATATTTTTAGAGAGTTTCAGGTAGCGAGGAAGTAAGTGGAGGGATTTAATGAATTACACATGGTCATAATCCAATGTGGAAATTTAAATTGACTCTGAATCAGTTTTATTAATCCTATATATGGTTAATTGATTTTGCCTAAGTCATGGTCTTCTGTCTCTGAATTTAATTCAACTGACCTGTAATAGGTTAAGTTTAGAAATCTTGTCCTCTTACTAATCACTGTTTTATTCTTCTCTCAAAAAATTCTACTAATCTTGGGGGATGTGGTTTTCCAGGTTATAATCTTGCTCAATATCTTTATGCTATCAAAGTATCCTGTAAGGATATCTGATTTGTGTCCTAAAAAGTATCATCCCTTATTGTTGTCCTTTTGGGTGAAATGAAACAGTAAACACATCTTAGTCTGAGGAGGAAAGCAAGGGATTGTTGCTAGTCCCTTTTTACAAATTTCCAGTCAATTATGCTATTACCTGTGCCTCATCTATGGATCCAATAGTGTTGCCATTAATTCCTTGATATCACTGCCCTATTCTGTTCTTTGTCCTGTGCTCCCCAAAACCCACACCAGAGGAGCTGTCTTTTTGCTTGATGTCTTTGACTGGAAACTGAGGCAGCTATTGATACTTTTCTTGGCAAATATCCTGCCCCTATTAATAAAATTATATATTGCTAGAAGAAACATGACTTGGTTTACTTTTTGCTAAATTTTCTATGGCATAAAGTAAGTATTTAATAAATGTTTATTGTCTACCTCCCTGATTTGCATGCAGGCCAGCCCTCTGTTCCTTACATCATGAAGTCTCATGTTTTTGGATAACAGAAATAAAAGTTTTAATTTAGTTGGATAGGTTTTTATCTAAATCGTAGAACATTTCTTGGTGTTATCTTCATAGTTATCTTTAATATATTCACTATCACTTAGAATTAGAATCATAGATTAACAGAACGTGAAAACAGGTTAGGTGTGTTGGTTTTATTGATATTTATTTTGTGTCAAATTTAAACTCCATTGCCACATAGTCTAATACATATTCAAAAGTCATGTTCAGTGTGACTTTCCTGACAAGACATCATTCACTCTCTATGAAGAATCTCCAGAAGGGGAAAGCCATTGCCTCTCAAGGCTACCCGTTCTACTTTTTCCCACTATTAATAGAAAGTTTTTTGTGTTATTAAAACTAAATTTCCCACTTCATGCCTTTCCTCCATTATTACTAGTTTTCAACTCTGGTCTCAAACTACACAATGTGAATTTATTCTATACCGAATTGCTCCTCAGATCCACAAAGTCGGTGATCATCTTCCCTCACTGAGGCTTCTATTCTCCTTGTTAAAAACTCCCAATCCCTTCAAATGATTCTCTTAGAAATGGGCTACATGCCCTTCACTATCCTACTTGCCTTCTTTTGCCTGATGTTTAATTCAGAAAAATCCTGTTTTTTATATGGTGAAACCCAGATATGAATAGTAGTTCTGTCCTCTATGGAGTTTGGTTTTCAATATCCCTCTTAGTTTTGGGTTCATTTTTCCAGACAGACCAAATGACAGTGAATCATCAGCCTCTTCTCACATCGCTTATGACTAATCAGCACTTTATAACTAATTTCAGTCTTTCCTGTTCCCTAGAGTTATCTATAATTTTTTTTTTAAAGTATGGAGTAATGAAGAGGAAGATGAGCAGAACCAAGAAAATATTGTATACAGCATCAACAATATTGTTTTAAGAATGGCTTTGAATGAATAAGTTATTTAGACTATTTTAAAAACCAAAATGAATATAAAGGATATATGAAAAAAGATGATATCTGCATCCACAGAAAGAACTGAAAAATAGAAATATTTATACAGCAATTTATTTATATATGTATACACACAACATATGTATATTCACACATATCCATATGTATATGTATATGTAGATATGTGCACCCACACATATACATAATGCATATATATGCATATACAAACACAATACACACATACACATATATATGCATACATGTGTATATGTACATATATGCACATATAAATATATAGACATACATACATGTGTACATACATATATACCCACATCTATATATCTATATCTATCCACCTATCTATCTATGTCTACCAAAATATATATCTTTATCTGTCTATATCTTTATCTATAACCATACCTATTTGTGTCTAATGATAGCCATCTCTAGATTGGGGGGTTGGGAGAGGGGAACAAATAATTTAATATGATAATTTTGTTTCATATTTGAAAGGAATAGCATTTTGTGCATAATAAATTTGGAGTTGCCTGTACAAGTTAGTTTTTTTAAAAAAAATTTTACTATATTATGGAGATGCTTGTTTTAGTTCATAAATTGAAAATAAAATATTAAAAAATGCCATGTAGTCTTGAATTTGTAAGTATTAATAGCTCCAACTCACAGAACAGTGGTGGGCAAATAGTAAGTGCTTAATAAATATTTATTGATTAAGTTATTTATTTCTTTTTATGTTTGGAGTTTTGTTTTTATAATTTAATTAACTTTATATTTTCAGTTGAATTTTATTGTTTTTGTTTCAGCAAGGAATTATGGTCACATAATGGAAAATCATGTAGATTATCATTAATTCCTCAATGCATATGAAAACTCATAAAAATTGCATATTTATTATAAAAAGAACATAATGTATTCTAACAGTTTCTCTCCTCTATAACTATTCAGCACCATGGAAAGGAAAACTATTTATGCTATACTTTACTCACTGCTGATTTGGTTACATTCTGCCAAGAGCCCTTCTCATATAAGGGAAGGATTCATTCATGTCCAATATCCTTGACTCCTAAATCATCCCTTTTCTTTTCTTCTCAAGATGTCCTAGCCTGTTGTTTACCTCAATTATATCCTCATGCTATTTCATCCATTCAGCTACTGAAGTGTTTTTCCTGAAATAAATTTCTGATCAGGTCCTTCCTCCTCCCACATTCAATAAAGTCAACTGGCTTCCAATTGCCTCAAAAAGGAAATATGAAATTATCAGTTTGGCATTCAAAGCCCTTTATAATCTAGCCTCTAATAATCTTTCCAGTTTCCTTACATGGTACTCCCCACACATCCTGTTTAATCCAGTGTGACTGGTCTTCTGTCTCTTTCATAAACAGCACACTATATCCTGTTGGCTGCAAACATTATATCTGGTTGCCCCCATGCCTGGAAGGCTCTTCGACTTCTTCTCCAGAACCTTGTTATGCTCTTCTGATCCTTGGCTTCCTTTAAGCGCCCACTAAAATTCCATCTCCAGGAAGTCTTTGCTAGCCCCTCTTAATTTTATTGCCTTCCCACTGTTAATCACTTCCTGTTTTTCCTGCATATAACATGCTTTGTGTATACTTTATTTTCAAGTTGTCTCTCTAATTTGATTGTAAGCTTTTGCCTTTTTTTGTATCCCTGGCAATGCATCCCCATCACAAAGAATGTATTATAGTAGACACTCAATCAACGTTCATTGATTGAATTGAATGTAAAGCTTTTTTTTTGTTGTTCAATCCTACTCTACTCTTTGTGATCCCAGTTGGAGTTTTCTTGGCAGAGATATTGAAGTGGTTTGTTATTTCCTTCTCCAGCTTCTTTTCATCAATGAAGAAACTAATACAAACTGGGTTAAGTGACTTACCTAGAGTTCCACAGCTGGTGTTGGAGGCCAGATTTCAACTCAAAGACATAAGCCTTCCTGACTCCAAGCTCAGCACTCTATCCATTTACTTACTTATTATAAATACAATAGAATTTGTGAGAGGTGTATCTATCCTCACTTTGCAACAGGACCATGGATAGAAGATGTGAGTCTTTTTTAAAAAATATGATTTATTTTTCAGTTATCAACACACAACACTCCCTTTCACAAGAATTTGAATTCAAAATTTTCTCCTCATGTCTCCCCATCCACCACCCCAGGATAGCATGCACTCCACCCACCCTTCCTCCACTCTGCCCTCCTTTCTATTCCCCTTCCTTCTTCCATCTCCCTTTCCCTCTATTTTCCTGAAGGGCAAATGCATTTCTATACTCCATTTCCTATATAGTTTAATTTCTAGTTGCATTCTAAAACAATTTTTAACATTCATTATTAAAGCTTCCATATTGTCTCCCTCTCTCCCCAACCACACTCATTGAGAAGACAAGAAATTCAACATAGGTCATACATTTGTAACAATGCAAAGCACTTCTGTAATTGTAAAAGACTAACCACATCTTCCTGGCCAATTACTTGATTTTTGAATCCTTTGTCAAGTGGAGGGAATACTGCCCTAGGCTTCAGAGGTTTTGCACAGCTGTTCTCTGAGATATCTCTAGGGACCTGTAAGTTCTCACTTCCTCCAAGGTGGCACAATCAAGGGAGAAGAATTTACTCCTCTTCAGGCCTACTCTTTGAGCAATCACAAACATTCTTTTCTGCCCTGGAACTGGGAGTAGGGTTCCCTCTCCACAGTCACCACCAGCTCCACCATGCCAGCCCCAGCACTCTTCCTCACACCAGGACCACCACTCAGAGCTGAGATCCAATTCCATCTGGATCGTTAGGCCAAGGTCTCTAAAAATGGATGGTGCCACCTCAGTGGCTGCCACCACCCTGGAATCAGGCGTAGGGCCAGACAATGCTCCCCTCTCATCCAGGTGAAAGAGCTTTCTTACTGAACTTTGCATCTGTCTTTTGGTGTTTGCGGGTTGAGAAATCTGGGAACTGCAGCTCTTACCTGTGATTCCATGCCCTGAAACCTCCTCCAGTCTTGTCCTTGCTGTGTAGCCCAGGTTGGGCTGTGCCCTGCTCTGAGCACAGTGACATAGACCTTTCTTGTCAATCTTGCAGACTGTCTTGGGCTGGAAACCAGTTTTATTCTATCATTTTTTGGCTTTTGCTCCTATAGAATTTGTTTAGTCATTTAATACAGGTATTTTATGGATTATAGGGGGAAAGATTGAGCTGGTCCCTCCTTCTATTCTGCCACCTTGACTTTCCCCATCAGAGGATGTGAGTCTTAAATCAGCAGTCTATCAGCTAATGACTTGTTGCCTTTCTTCCTACGGTCCTTCTATTCCAGAGAGATCGTTGTATATTTCTTCCCATGTGCCTCACCTATTTGATCATGCATTTTCTTTTCCTATAAGTCAATTAAAAGGTTCTTCACAAGATCATTATCTTGTAAGATTTTTTTATCATTATTTATTTATTCATTCATTTGTTCATTCATTCACTTATTTATTTTATAGATTAATTTGTTTTCAGTTTTCAACAATCACTTCCAGAAGTCTTAAATTTTCTCCCTCTCTCTCCCCCAACCCTCCACGAGACAGTATGCAAACTTAAATGGGTTCTTATTAAACCCGCTTTCATATTCATCATGTTGCATAGAAGAATTAAAAAGAGTGGGAGAAGACATGAGAGAAACTAAAGCAAATCTAAACATAAAACAAGAATGCAGGAAAGCCCTCTATTTCATTGAATGATCATTTTTTCCCCTGCAGGAGTATATTCAGTTTTGCAGGGTAGGTGATTCTTATTTTTACATCTAGCTCATTTGACCTCTGGACTATCATGTTTAAAGCTCTCTGATCCATTAACGTAGAAACTGCTAGATCTTGATTTATCCTGATTGGGTTCCTACAACACTCAAATTGTGCTTTTTCTGGCTGCATGCAACATTCCTTGAGCTAGAAGTTTCGGAATTTGACTTCAATATTTCTAGGACTTCTCCTTTTGGTATCTCTTTCACGATTGATGGATTCTTTCAGTACCTATTTTAGCCTCTGGTTCTAGAATATCAAGGCAGTTTTCCTTGATAATTTCTTGAAAGATGATGTCCAGGCTCTTTTTTGATCATGACTTTTAATATTTAAGCAATTATTTTCTTAATGAACTTTTGGATCTACTTTTCCACCTGTCCAATTCTGCTTTTTAAGACATTCTTCTCCTTACTGGTTTTTTAGATCTCTTTTGTTGTTTGGATTGGTTTATTTTTGAGATGTTATTTTCTTCAGCATTTTTGTGGTTTCTTTAGCAAGCAACTGACTCGTTTTTCGTGATTGTCTTGCATCACTCTCGTTTTTCTTTTCAATTTTTGCTCCACTTCTCTTACTTGACTTTCAAAATTTTTTTTGAGCTCTTCCATGGCCTGAGACCAACCCATATTTTTCTTGGAGTATATGGAAGGGGGAGCTTTGATTGTGTTGTCTTAGTATGTTTGTATATTTTGGTCTTCCTTGTAACCAAAGCCAGGTTTTATACTACTATTTTTTTTTTTTGTTGGTTTGTGTTCATCTCTCCATCCATTTACTTGAATTTTGCGTTCTTTGTCCAGGTAGTTCTCTGCTTCTAATGGGATTTGGAGGGTGGTGTATTGCCAATTGTTCACTCTTCCCACAATGTGTGGTCCTAGAATTCCAGAAACAACAACTGCCTCTGGCCTTGCTGCTGTTGCCTAAAGGCTCCTCCAACTCCTCCACTGCCCTGGGGCTGGGGCAAGAAAGCCCTACTCTCTTATGGATGTCTGACAGGTCTTTTTCAGCTTATCTTTTAATTTGTTCTCAGCGTTTTGGGGCTGTGAAGTTTGGAAACTGCCACAAGTGTCATAGGTTCAGTCCCTCAAGGGCTCCTCAGGTGCTATCTGTGCTGGTTCAGCCCAAGATGGACTGTGCTCTGCTCCCAACTCAGTGCAATGGGTTCCTCCAGTCAACTTTCCAGGATGTCTTGGGCTGGAGATTCACATTGCTCCATCATTCTGTGGGTTCTGCAGGTCTATTTTTTACAAGTCATATTTTTACAGGTATTTGACTGGGTTTGGGGGGGAAAGCTGTAGAAAGTGACTGTTTTTACTCTGCTACCTTGGCTTCAACACCTTCCTGCCCACTATCTCCTATATCCATTCTTTATTTTGACCTTTTACCATTATTAACCAATGAAATTAAAATCAATAATTTCAGAACTAAGATTATCATGATCCAAGACAGCTCAGAATTCAATGGTAGGAATCCATAATAGGAGGTGTTAATCAGGTTCAAGTTGAGAAAACATATTCTGTCAACATGAAAAGGGAAAATAATTATAATGTCAAGTAAATGGAGGTAAGATAACATCTTTAGGTAAAAAAATGAACTTTGAGAACTGGGAGGTTAGAATGGGCTTAGGGGAAGGGGCAGATTCATGACACCATAGGAGGTGAGAGGAGAAACCTACAAAGGGAAGTTTAAGCCATAGTAGTTGCTATCAAGCTGGTGGTTGTTCATGAATTCTCTCATTTGGTCCTCACAATAATCCTATTAGCCAAGTACTACAGATATTATTGATACCATTTTACATACACTGAAACTCATAGAGGAACAGAATTTCTCATAATCACACATCTTGTGTCACCAGCTTGTTTCTCTTCACTTGGTTGAGCACTCATTCCTTTGCATGATGATTCCTGATATGAAGGGAACTATGATTTTCATTAAAATTGATATGACATATGTACTAAATATACTAATTATTTTTCTAAAAAAATGTCTTTTCTAGCTTATGAATTAGAAGCTCACAATGCAGCTTGAAATGATCAACCAAAACCTTGACTATGGTCACAAATTCTGGCATTCTTGTACCTTCATGAAGCAAGTCCTGTCACATAACTCTGGTGCTCTGACTCATCATGTAATGACCTCTACAGACTTAAGCAATGTTGCTCCCAGAACGGTAGGGAGTTATAACACTCGCAGTTACAGGACAGCAAAGGAATTTGTGGTTGCTCACAGACCAGGGTGCTGGCCACGAGAGGAGTAAGCACCTCTCTCTTGATTACACCCACCTTGGAGGAACTGAGAACTTACAGGTCCCTGGAGACATCTCAGAGAACAGTTACACAAAATCTCTAAATTCTGGGGTAGTATACCCCCCACTTGACAAAAGAACTCAAAAGCCAAGTAATTGGCCAGGAAAATGCCCCAAAATGAGAAGAATTAAGACAATAGAAGAGTACTTTCTTGTGAAAAGGTTTTTTTTTCATTCTTTTCAGAGGAGAGAGATCAAAGCATATGGCAAGAGGAAGAACAAAGCATACAACTGGAGGAAGATACTAAGGTCAAGTCTCCCATATCCAAAGCCTCCCAAAAATATGAAATGGTCTCAGGTCATGGAAGAGTTCAAAAAAGAGGTGGAGGAAAACTTGGGAAAAGAAATGAGAGCAATGCAAGAAAATCCTGAAAAATGAGTCAACAACTTGATAAGTAGACTCAAAAATACTGAGGAAAATGATACCTTCAAAAATATACTAATCCAAATGGAAAAGTAGAACCAAAAGCTCAGTGAAGAAAAGAGTTCTTTAAAAATTAGGTTAAAGCAGATGGAAGCTAATGATTTTATGAGAAATCAAGAAATTATAAAATAAAACCAAAAGAATGACAAAATGGAAGACATTGTGAAATATCTCATTAGAAAAATAACTGACCTTCAAAACAGATCCAGGAGACAGAATTTAAAAACTATTGGTCTACCTGAAAGCCATGGTCAAAAAAAGAGCCTTGAAACTATCTTCCAAGAAATTATCAAGAAAAACTGCCTTCATTTTCAAGAACGAGAGGACAAAATAGAAATGGAAAGAATTCATCAATCACCTCCTGAAAGAGACCCCAAAGGAAAACTCCTAGGACTATTGTAGCCTAATTTCAGAGTTTCCAAGGCAAGGAGAAAATAATACAGGGAGCCATAAATTCAAGTACTGTGGAAATGCAATCAGAATAACACAGGCTTTAGCAGCTTCTACACTAAGGAATCAAAGGGCTTAGGATATGATATTCCAGAAGTCAAAGGAGATAGGATTAAAACAAAGAATCACCTACACAGCAAAACTTGTATAAAACTTCAGGGAAAACAAAATGAAATACCAATGAAATAGAGGACTTCCAAGTATTCTTGTTGAAAAGACCAGAGATGAATAGAAAATTTGACTTTCAAATACCAGAATCAAGAGAAACATGAAAAGTTAAGCAGGAAAGAGAATTCTTAAGGAAATCATTAAAGTTAAACTGTTTACATTTCTTCATGGAAAGATATTTTTAGCTCATGTGACCTTTTGCAGTATTGGAGTAGGAAGAGGGAATATATGCAAATATATGTGTTTTATATAATATATATATATAATTAATATCTTATTTAAATAAATATATATAATTTAACATATTTAAATATAATTTAAATATAGAAATAATTTGGATATGTAAATATTTAATTCAAATACATATTAATATGTATGTATATGTGTGTGTTTGTGTATACATATATACATATTTATGTGTACATATATACATATGTCTCTCTCTCTCTATATATATACATATATATGTATATATATATTTGTATGTATGTACATACACAATGGTGGCAAAGACGGGTGAAGATGAAAGGAAATAAGTGAGTCTTACCCTCATGGGATTTGACTTAAGAAAGGAATAACAAACACTCAATTGGGTATTGAAATCTATTTTACTCTCCTGGAAGACAAGGGGAAGGGGATAGAACAAGAAAGATAATAGAATGAACAGCAAATTGGAGAAAGATATAATCAGAAGCATACACTGTTGTAGGGGGACAGGTCAAGGGACAGAGTGGAATAAATAGAGGGCAGGACAGGACAGAGGAAAATGTGATTTAGTCTTTCACAACATAATTGTTATGGAAGTGTTTTGTATGACTACACATGCATGATCTATGTTGAATTGCTTGCTTTTTCAATGATCGTGGGTGGAGAGGGAAGAATTGAGAAAATCAGGAACTCAAATCATTAAAAATGAATGTTAAAATTGTTTTAACATGCAACTGGGAAATCAGATGTACAGGCAATTGGGTTAAGAAATCTATTTTGCCTTACAGGAAAATAGAAGGGAGAGAGATGGAAGATATGGGGATGTAAGAAGAAAAAACAGGCTCAGAGAAGGGGGGGATGGGATAGATTCTGTCTGGGGTTGGGGTGGGAGAGATGGGGAGAAAATTTCAAGATCAAATTCTTGTAGAAATTAATGATGAAAACTGAAAAATTAATAAATTACATGTACTTTTTTAAAGTAAAGAACCTGAAATCGGTATATTGCCATTTAGTACTGGATCTGCCACTTGATACTTATGTGATTTGGGCAAAGTTACTTCATCTTTATGGGCCTCAGTTCATTCATCTATCAAGGAGTGGATTAGAAGAGACTTCTCTAAAGTCCTTTCTAGCTCAGAATCTATTAGATTATATATTTCTCTTTAGAAATTGTTTTCCTTAAGTGCTGTTTACAAAGTCTTCCTGTCAGTTCTATTGATATGTTCAATTGAAATCAATTAATTTAAATGAATTTGATGAACGTTTATAAAATGCCTATACTATTCTGGACAATTTATTAGTCACAAGGATACAATGAGTAAACGGACTCTACCCTCATGTGATTTACGTTCTACCATGTGTGAATGATGATGCTCTCTATGTGTGGTATCTGTTCCTGAAATGTAGAAACAAATGTAGATTGAGAATTAAATACAAAACATACAATGGGAGAAACAAAATAATATATAGAGGAGGAAATGCTTCAATGACTAGAGAGAATTAATGTTTTGTTTTCCTTATTTTTTTGTTTTTGGTGTATAGAAGGTGGTATTTGAGTAGAATTCTGAAGGAAGTTAGGGATTGTAAGAGGAAAGAGTGATGAAGCAGACCACTGCAATGGATGAAGATACTGATGTGAAAAATATTAGTGTAGAGAGAATTGAAAATAGGTCAGTGAGCCTAGAATATACAATTATGATTGGAAGTCATACAAAATCAGTCCAGAAATCTGGGTTGAAATCAGTTTGTGAAATACTTTACATTCCTAAAAGAGGAATCAGTTTTTGTCAGAGAGGTTGTAGGAAGCAGCGGAAGACCTTTCAACTCTGTGGTTCCATATGCTTTAGAAATATATATTTGACAGGTTTGTAGTAGGATATCAGAAAGGGTAGAGACTGAAAATTGAGGGCAACAAAGAATTAAATGTAATGGTCTAGAGAGAAGGTTATGAATGCTTGAGTTAGAAAGGTAACTAAGTGTTGAGGAAGGAAGAAACTTGAGATGTTATGGTAACTATAGGGGGTGAGGGAGAGTGAAAAGGATAAACGATTATGATTTCTTACATATTTACCAAGTGCAAGGTGCTGTGCGGTTTTGAGTGGTCAAATACAATTAACATAACCTACCTGCCCCAGATTGTTATAGTATCTACTTGTATTTTCAAAAATACATCGTGGTGGCATTTATTTAGATCCAGATGGGAACTTTGGTATTGTCTAGTTCAGTCTCTTCACTGATAGATGAGGAAAATTAGAGAGGTGAGGTGACATGCTAAATTACTTCAGTAATAAGGGACATATCAAGGATTCAAATCACTTTACTATGATTCTAAGTCCAGAGCTTTTCTTGTTCACCACATATTTTGCTTAGGAAATCAATAGGAATATTAAGACTTCTTGTGTCCATGTATTTCTTAGCTGTAAAGTGACTTGACATGATGTGAGGAGCCACTCCTGGAAAGTCAGATGTAGCACAACAAACTTGATAGAGTGAATTCCCAGGCGAGTGCAACCTAAGCCCTTAAGGTCACAAGTGGTCATCTAAATCTTGAAGTGTAAAATTTGAATCCAGTTCAGAGACCAGACTTAAGGATTTGGAAAGTCATATATGACCCTGAGGTCATAAGCCCCTCACTCCTTTTAAACAATAGGGACATAACAGAGGCCAGACAGGATGAAAGATGTTATTTGAAAAGTTTTCCAAATATGATGGTGTTTGACTTGAATGCATCAGTTGAATTATCTGAGAGAATGTAGAAAGTGATGGAAAGAAGATGTAGAACTGAGTCACAAGAAATGCTTATCACTAGGAGAAAGAGAAATTCGCAAAGGAGAAAAAGAAAGATTAATTAGAGTAAACTGAGTAAAAACAAAATTGCAATGTCACAAAAGTCAGAGGAGAAGAATATTCCAAGAACTATCTTGAATAAACAACAGGGAATGAGAATAAAGAAGTGGTGCTTCAATGAATGGAAAAATAGGTTCTCACTGATGAGAATGGATGGAGTGACTTTAGTCAGTAGAGTAAAAGACTCAGCCTCTGGTTTGTAGAAATTTAAGGAGCTGGTGTGTGCTGAGCAAATTGAGGTATTAAGTAAATACAAGTATATAAGCATATATGAATATGCATATAAAACATATATTTTTGTGTGTATTTACATATATGTGCATATATACACATATTTGTTTATACATATGTGTGTATGCATATACTAACAGGAGATATTAGCTCTATATGAGTAACTTTTGTCACTAAAGGTCCTCAGCTCAATCATGACTGACTTTGTTCTGCTTTCTTGAGAGATACAGCTTTGATCCTCTTTCCCTCAGAGGATACCTATACAAACACACAATCTATTTGAATCTTACTTGGCATGCATTTCACAGTACTATAATTAAATGCTCCTTTTTTGTTCTTGACTAGCAGTAGAGGTCCATAAGAAAAGTTAAAAGATATATCAGAAGACACACCCAAAACGTATATGAATAAAGTATATTTCTATCAGTGTCTTCATGATGTTTTGTTAATATATTATGTCTTCCAGCATATAATTTTTCATTTTTTCTCTTGTGACTAATGTGTGAATCAACTTCCAAATTGTCTCTATGAGCACAGTGCAGAAGAGAATGAATTCATCCTTGTGGGATTCAGAGATGCCCCTCTTTGTTACATTCACATTAATCTATTTGATAGCACTGATGGGAAACCTGTGGATGATAGCACTGATTTACTTGACTCTTCATCTCCATACCCCCCTGTACATTTTCCTCAGTAATCTCTTTTGGGTGGATTGTATTTATTCATCAGCTGCTACTCAAAAAGTGATGGTTGAACTTCTCACAGGAAAAAAGGTCATCTCCTATGATGGCTATGCTTCTCAGATGTTCTATTTTGTGGCTTTTGCTACTGTGGACTCTTTCCTCCTGGCTATTAGGGTCTATGATCACCATGTACTTAAGTGTAAGATTCTCCATGATTCCACTGCCATGAGAGCAAATGTGTGCACACAACTGGTGATTGGCTGATACATGTGGAGTATCACTGAATCCTCCATTCTCACTGGCTTCACATTTTGCCTCTCCTTCTCTGGTTCAAATATAGGCCATCATTTTTTTTTGTGACATTGCCTCAATCTGGTTCTCTTCTGCTCTGATATCCATATCAATGAACTGACCCTTTTTATCTTGACTTCCTTCAATGCCTTTTTTGCCCTTCTCATCATCCTGGCCTCCTATATGTTCGTTTTCATCACCATCCTGAAAATGAATTCTGATGAGGGCCATCAGAAAGCCTTTTCCACCTGTGTCTCCCACCTGACAGCAATGTCAATATTTTATGGGACTTTGATCTTCATGTACTTACAACTCAAGTCATTCTATGGACAATGATCAAATGACATCAGTGTTCTACACAATAGTAACGCCCTTTTGAACTCTCTTGTCTATACTCTGAGGAAAATAAAATCTCTAGGAAAGTTATTGAGAGGGCAAAACCTCTAGTATGCAAGTTAGGGAATTTTTATTTTAATTAGGGAAAAATATGGTATATGTATTTAATTAATTCTAATTCTACTTTAAATATCCTATTTCTTCTTCTATACTACAAAATGCAGGGTGTGTTTTTGATGGAAACAATACTTGAGATTCACCTCACAGATTCCATCAATAAATACCCTCATAAATGTTCCTCTTGTAAGTTCCTTGGTTTTGTAGCCCTATACCACATAATCTAGCACACCAGTGCACCTGTCTTCATTTGCAGTAGCAAATAAATTTAAGGGTACAGGCACGCAATTCTGTTTCCTTTTCAGGTTTTGCAGTGCCTTGTACTACGATGGTCATATTGCGGACATAAAATAAATGATTCCTGGGTGACTGACAATGTTTTGATTCCTGAAAAAACAATTCAGTTCTTCTTCATCCCTCATTCCCAACATATCCAGGAGACTGGATACCCTACCATATGGGGTTGAAGTGAAGGATGTGGTGTTTACAGAGGAGAAAAATTCATGTGCCATATGGGTCAGAAATTGGATTTATGCTGCTCAGTTCCAGAGTTTAGTATGAGGAGAAAAGAGCAAAAACTGCAAAGAAACAGATTTGGACTTGATATAAGGAAAAAACTTTTTAACCAGTAGAGCCATCTAAAACTGTAATCACAGTGATCCTGGCAATAATGAGTCTCTCTTCTCTCTTACTGGAAGCCTTCCTCAGTCAGTCTCAATTCTAGTACCTTCTCCTGTTAATTACTTTCCACATATCTTTCACAGAGTTTCTTTGTTTAAAATTTTTCTCCACAGTGTCTCCCCCATAAACAGGGGCAGTCTCATGATTTCTTTCGTATGCCCAGCATTTAGAAAAGTACCTTGGATATAATAGGCTATTAACGCATGCTTATTGATTGATGGTACTGATTGACCTAGTCTGCAACTTAAATTCTTAGAGAGTTTCCTTGAGAGTTTGAGTGATTCACTTAGAATCACACAACATGTGTAAACAGCAAGGAATTGGACCCAGAGCTTCCTGACTCCAAGGGCAGCTCTCAGTTCTTTATGCCATCTCTGCATCTCTTCCTGCAATTAATGGGTGCACACATTACTTGAATTTACTTGATACCACAGAAGTGCTGTTAAAATGTGATTCAGCCCATGGACCTTTTTCTTCTATTTTCTAAAGTTTTTTAATGGATAATTTAGTGAATTTAGGTATAATTCCAAATTGTGTTTCATTTTCTTTGAAACAATTCATAATTCTATCAAAAGTACATCAATACAATACATATCTTCTCCCTTCTCCCATTCAATACTTCAACACTGGTCATTTTCATTTTTTCTCTCTTTTGCAATCTTATGTATATGTCACAAATTATTTTATTTGTAACCGTAGAAATTTTTTCATGAGATGTTTATAGCTTGCACTTCCTATTTTGAAAACTGTATAGCCATATAATTTGACTACTTTTCAATTGGAAAATTTAATTCTTATGTACTTCTATAAATAAACTATCATCCCTCTATTTATTTGTGAAATTATTTCACAATGAGCAATATTTGTTGAAAATATTTTTCTTATTAACTGTTATACTTATAATAATAATGGAATTGATTTTTAAGTAAAATATTTTAAATAACATTGTCCATTCAGCTTTTATTATCACATCTAAACAATTTTGAAGTAGAAATTTACTTCACTTAAGAAGTGTACTTCCTGCCTTGTTTTAGAAGTTGGGGACAATGGGTGTTTAACCTTACATAAACAATATAACTTGGTTTATATGCTTTGTTAAGCTGCTTTTCCCCACCTTATTCATTGTTCATTACAAGGAACAATCCATTAGATAAAGAAATAAGTTGAAATATATTTGGGAATAAATGTAATATAAAAATGTGTTCTTCTGAATGTGTTCCTTGCTTAGTCCCTATAATTCTGACCTCCATCACCCCTTTAAGAAAGTCCCTTCCTCAGTCCACCATTGACAGGTGACTCAGAAGTGGGTATCAAGCATCAGACCTGCAAGACAGAACACTTCCCTGCAACATTCATTAATTTGAGGAGTCACTGGTACCTCTTCTTTCCTGGTTTTTCCTTTCCTGAGGCACAATTTTGGTCCTTTGCCCAACGTATTCCTGGTCAGATCTCATGAGCAGTGGCCATACACTTTTGCCCTATGACTTTATTCTTGTTCTACTCTGGGATGACAAATGAGTCACTGTGATTTTTTTCTTGGATTTCTTGATCGGGACTCTTATCTTGTGTGCATGTGCGTGTGTGTGTGTTTGTGTGTGTGTGTGTGTGTGTTAGATATCTGTGAAGGCATTTGGCTTAGGGAGCTGGAATATACTTTACCCTTATAATTATAATGGAATTGATTTTTAAGCAAAATATTTTCTAAAAATATCACTGTCTTGATTTGAGCCTTCAGAAATATATGTAATATGGACATACTAAATGGCTTTCCAAGAAGATTAGGGTTGAAACAAGGCTTGACTATGACTTTATATTGTTCATAAAATGCCATATGGCAAAAAACCATATAGCCATGTACAAAAAAACAAGAAATGGACAAAATACACATAAACAAAAATGGAACCATTAGCACTTTTGGCAGATAATTTGGCAGTCTATTTGAAGAATCATAAAAAGTCAGCCAAAATTAATGAAAAAGCAGCATCAGCAAACTAGTAGGATATGTAAAAAAAATTGTGAGACTTTTTGTATGATGCTGATGAAATTAAGTGTGAAGAAATATATGAAGTCCATTAAAAATAACTACAGAGTCTACAAAACATGTGAGAGTGTCCCTACTAAGATACACCCATAATATGTGAATATAAACACAGAATACCATTTAAATGAATAATTTCAGACATGAATAACTTCAGATGTCTTAACTGATTAATTTGGTGTATTAATAATACATTTTTTGTTTTTAGTATAATCAAGTGCCTCTGATTGAATAATGTGGTTAAAGAAGATCTTCCCCATCCATTAATCAGCCAGAAGATTTGTTGTAAGGCCAAAATCTTTTGTTAATGAGGCACTGGTTCTCAAAGGTTGTGATGCCCTCTGGCTCTATAAAGTGCATAAAGACTCTAAGGTGGGATTTTACTTTGGGCTTGCTGATTGGAAGTGTTTGGCCAGATGAAATTCTGGGCAGCTGCTAAGGAGTCCCCTGGTTTTGAAAACCCAGTACCGGTGCTTCTCTCTCTAGTAACTATGTATGTATGTAATCTCAGACATTTGTATCTGTCTGTGGATCTAAGATGCATGTATTGATTACGTGAGACAGTTGGAAGCAATGTCTGCTGATCTTGCATTTTTTCTGAAGTTTAAGGTTGCTGACTTTTTCTCCAAAACTAAGTGAATGATACACGTGCTTGATTAAAGTTATTGTTATCCCCTCAAGTGTTGTCTTTCATTTTATAAAGCAGACCAAGGAACTTGTGATAACAGGCTCTCCTGTGTATGCCAGGCTGCTTCCTTTTACATTTACGTTACAACCTTATGCTACTTAATTTATTTACCAAGTACCATAGTGACCAAATTACTAAGGTTGAGTTGAAATTATGGAGCTTGAAAAAGATATTAACAACAGTTTTTGAGAAACAATCGGTCAATAATTGCAATATAAACAATGGAAAACATAGAAAATGTATGGTTGGCTTACCAGATCTCAATGCATACTTTAGAGGAATAATCATGAAAATGGTTTGTTAGTGGTTAACAAAAGTGAAACAGTGCAACAGATTAGGCAAACATACAAAATCAAAATAATTGAGAAACCTAATCCATTATTAAATGACTTATGGTTCAATATCCTTATATTACCTATCTCAGAGAATTGCCATAAAATTCAATATAAAATACAATTATTTTTCTTCCCAAGCTTTTGCATGCGAGGCTGCAGTGTCTACTACACAGAAGGTTGGTTAGTGCATTAAGCTCTCAGTGCGACAACTCCTTCTCCTTATTCAGATTGGAATCTTTTTAGTAATTAAACTCTTAGAAATTTGTGTTGGGGGTACTGGGAGATTTGGTTCATTATAACTAGTCACATTTCTAGTCACACACTAGTCATGGGCTTGGCATATTCTGGAAAATAGGACTAAGTTAATAAATGTTAATTTATGGAGTGACTGCCTTGCCTGCAAGCCAGAATTCCTCACAGTTATAGAATGGAGTCTTAAACTTTTGTATGATGAAAACAATTCATAATTCAGCTGAATAACTCTCTTTATAAAAACAAAGAACTTTTTTCATTGTTTTAACTTCTAAGAGTGTTTTAATGAGTAGATTAATTATAGTTAGTATTAGAATATTAGAGTCAAGAAATTGCAGAGGTGGAGGTTTCTTCAGTGGTTATGATGTATATTCTGCATCCAAAAGGCCCCCTTTCTGTAATAGTCTTCTAGCCTTTCATTAAAGCTTTCAAAGGAGGAAAACTTCTTTCTTTCTCAAGGTAAACCATTTAAAATTTTCCAGGTTTAATACTTTGAAAGTTCTTCCTCACATTAAGTCTAAATTTGCACGATCATAATTTCTATCCATTACTCCTGTTTCTGTCCTCAGGACTCAAGCAAAAATGGAGTGATTTCTACATATAACAGACCTTCAAATTCTTGAAGAGAGCCTCTCTCAGTCTCATTTTCAGAATAAATATGTCTATTTCCTTCAATGGATTCTAATTTTTCATGGGTTCTAGGTCATTAACTACCCTGGTTCCATCTTTTTAGTACTTTTCAGCTTACCAATTTTCTTACATTGTAATACTACAAAGTGAGCACTTGTTACATCTTACATGGAATTTATTCTTTAATACTCCTCTTCATATTGGTCCTGTTTTTAGGCAGACTAAATGAAGGTGAGTCACCATCTTCTTCTCACTTTGTTTATGATATATCAACACTTTTTACCTAGTTTCCCTATCCTGTTTCCCACAGATACTCATCTATTTTTATTTAAAAATTCATATGATATTGAAGTTCTGGGCAATAGTATTCCCAATGACAAGGACAGTGTTTACCAGTTAATACTTAAATTCCTGTTGATGGAACATTTTGATGTTTTGTATTTTTGATTCTCTTATATAGTGAACTTCATCTTTTTGGGAGGACTTCTACTGAACTTGGTTTAACAAAAAAATCATAGAGACAGTGGAAATCATGCAGATTATTGCTAAAACCTCAATATCTATGCATATTCATTAAATTTGGTTTTTTTCTTTGTTATAAAAGAAACAGTATGCAGTAACAGTGTATCTTGTCTTTGAGCCAGTCAGGACCACGGAGAGAGAAGTTCTTTTAAATGAAACTCTCTGTTGATTTGTCAACTTTCTGACCAGGGTCTTCTCATCTTGGAGGAGGATTCATTTCATTTTTACATTCAATTACCCAGGCTCCTAGATCTTTTCTTTTCTTCTCCACTTGCCCTGTCACTTATATGCTCAGATAACATGTAAAATATTAGCCAATTAATTGTAAATGAATTAAAAAGCTTCATTTTATGAGATTATCATAATGCAAGACAAATTAGGATTCCAGAATTTTAAATACAAGATAGCAAACAATAATGGCAGATGCAAGTCTGGTGCACGTTGAGAAAAGTAGTTCCTTCTTCTTTTTAGAGAAAGGAGAATGGAGTAGATAAAGAGAGATAAATGGAAGCTGGTGAGAAAATACACTGATTTTTGGGAACAAGAAAATTAAGGCAGAAGAAGAGGGATGAGTATGATACTCTCAGTCGTAGAGATTAAGCCTAAGGTGACAAGTTCCAGTGGACATACATCATACTTGTTGCAAATTAAAATAGGCTGTACATTTATTCTCTCACTCTTTATTGAAATGTTATTAACTTCATTTTAAAGATTAGCACAAGCTATAGGTAAGCTTTCAAATAAATTTTCCGTAATGATATGACTATTGCCCTTACACTAATTCACTGATTTTCGGCTGATCACTAAATTACTTTGCACTACATTGCCTCTCAAATAATACTTACAGTTTTTAATAATAGTAGCTAGTATATGATATGATTTAAATATGTGTCATTTTGCAAGCATATATAATAGCTATAATAATAATAGGAATGCCGCATTCATAAACATCTTATCTTTTCCTTGGTTTTGCCTGATCACTGTTGCCATATACTCTGTTCCTTTTATAATAAATAAGCAAATATAACGAGTAAATAAATAATATTTGATTTTTTCAAAGCAATTAAAATGTATTAACTCATTTTATCTTCACAAAATTTATGTCAGACAGGTGTAATGATTATCCCAATTGTCCAAATGAAGAAACTGAGACCAAGTGACTTATTTGGGGTCACACAGCTAATCAGTGTTTGAAGAAGGATTTAAATGGACTTCTACCTGTCTGTAAATTTTATACACTCCTGTATAGGACAGAGATCACAGGGAAGTGGCAGATATGCTGACAAGGGAGGAAGACAGAAGCAGCAAAACTATTAGTGTGTCTATGACCACAGTCTCATTTTTCAAATGTCAGTCAGCACTTACAGATCACCCGCACAGGCTTCTCTAAGATCAGACTCTGATACCCAGTTGGCACTTGATAGATTACACAAATGTACTCATTGTCGCAGGTACAATTCACTTCTCTGGACTTCAGAGCTATGGGTTGTTTGTACTGTAAATGATTCTAGATCACTGCTTCCCAAACTTTTTTTATGATCCCAGGACTCCTTTACAACCTTAAAAATTATTTGTACCCCAAAGAATTTTCATTAATATAGATTGCATCTGTTGATTCTTTTATGTCAAATGGCTATCTTAATCATAAAAATATGTCATCCTTCTCGATTCCTTGGAACTATCTCAAGGTGCCATGAGTCACGAGACCATATTTTGGGAGTTGCTGTTCTAATCTTGACCACGGTTGGGATTTAGTATTGGGAAGAAATAAGGTTTTTAGGGGAATAATATGTGCAAAGCAATACTTAAGTAATTTAATTTGACCTATTTATGATTGTTCCTTCTCTTTGGTGGCAACCTTCAAGGTAGCAGGTGTAGGAAAACAGGAGAAAATACAGCAAATATCTTCCCCCTAAGTAGGGCAGTAGCTTACTCCTCTGACTACAGTAGACCTTTGGTGATCAATTCTAGAGATTTATATAGGGTCCTTGCAAGAGAAATCTTGCAGAGAGCATTTCACACGTGAAATGGGCTGCCTTAGGAAGACTAACATGCTCCCTCTCTTGAACACTTCCGATAGAACCTGAAATGTCTGTAAGCATGAAGAGAAAATTATTGTTTATGGATGGATTGAAAAATATGGCTGCTGAAGGCTTTACCAGCTCTGGAAACCTATGATTCTGAAGGTGAATGTTTCAACTTAGCTCTTAAGAAAGAATGAGAAGCCAATTTTAGAGATTCATGCTAGAATGAATCATGATGCATCATATTCTTTAGAATCCAAGTGGAACTGCCAGTGTGAGGATGCCTTTGATTTGGGAGTGATCCACACATTATCCTCACTTTTTTCAAGTTTTCTATAAAGAGGGCAAAGAACCTTTCTAAAGTTTAAGTGACTGAGTTATTAAAATGACTTTGAGGTATATAGTGGACTGTGAAAAGGAAGATTATATATTCTTTAATATTCCAGTTGAAGCAGGCCTAATTTCTTTCGTTGAAGATTACATGAAAGTATGCAGAGGGATATGTTATTTCAAAGATTTCAATGAAGTCTAGCTGCATTATTGGAAGCCCCAGAGTATTGACCCTACATGACTTGTCTGCTACCCTGAAAGTATTTGTCAAGCTGTCTGCTGGCTACTACAGATTGTTGCCTTGTGAGGCTCATGTCTGTCCCTTCTTGACTTTCATGAGCTTTTGTGTTCTAGATACGATAGAACAACTTTGATGACAACAATTGAATAGCCCTCAGAAATCAGGACACTATCTTTATACACTAGAGAACTCATTATATCTTCTGACTTCAACTGCTTGAGGTGGTATGGGTGTTCTCAGAGGAGTTATTTCCCCAGAAGAGGAACTATATTCTCATTTCTTGAATGGTCTGTTCTCAGTTTCTTGATATGGAAACCCTGTTATGATTCCATTTGTATTAATTTCAATGAAACATAAGTGTAGTCAAGAACTTGTCCATCATTCTTTTGTCTGCCTGATAACGTGTCTCCCATTGCACAGTCCACTTTTTATTTTTACTTGCATATATATGCATGTAAAAGAGATAGTAGCATATAAGTCATTTTGACAAAGTGCTCTGATCTTGAAACACCATGAACTGGACAGAAGGTTCTCCAGTTACACCTCTTCTCTCTTCCCTGAATAAGACGTTGAACTGAACATGGCTAAGTGAAGGTGGTCAGTCACTCTTATTCCTTTGAAAATTTTTCACTCCTTCTAAAAGACCCAGATAGATTTCCTATATTATAATTCTAACATCATTCCTTATTCGAAATTACAATTCAAGTCATACAAATTCAAAACAAAAGGAGATATGTGTATATAGTGAAAATCCCAGGCTTTTAAATATTTAAATAAAAATGCACTTCAAAAATATTCTCAAAGGAATGCTGAAGTCTTGAGAAAACATCAAGCTTCCATAAATTTCTAAAAGTTGCACATCACAAAATTAAATGTTGAAATTCAAAAAAGCAAATTTCCTCCTGGTTTCCAGGTATAAGGGGCATCATTCAGTTGCAGTGGTCCAAAGGAGACAAATGGGCTCTGTGCCTTTGAGAGATTACACTTTAAGAATGCAAAAGAGGAAGAAAATATTGTTCCTTTCTCTCTTTAGTTCAAAGGAGAAGTGAAATGAATATTTTGTCATTTCTAAAATACCACTTTATTTGAATAGAAACCATCCTGAACTAATTGGGGTCAAAATTGACTCACATGTTACAAAAAGTGGGAGGAGAAAAGTTTTATAGTGTTTCCAAAGCTTTCTCAGACTTTAAATATTTACCTTTGGATAGTGAGAAAACTTTCTACAATTATTTTCTGCTTACTTCTTTTCTCTTTTAGACTTCTACTTGGAGAGAGTTTTTAAAGAGGTGTGGTCAGTTTTCCCACTTAGGCTCTTGTCACAGAGAACTTGGATATCAGAACTCTGGTGACAGACCATAAACAGATCATTCCACATAAAAGTAAAAGAATGTCCTTTTCAAAGTGTGGATAGTTTGGCGATATCATTATTTTGTTTGTCATGGTAAACTTAGTTAGATAGCAACTATTTGGCGCTTTAATCTTGGCCAAATAATTTACATTTTCAAAATTCATTTGGTATTTACCACAATCTTTGTGACATAGGTTTTATAATAAAAATAAAATATGGGGAATAACTGTTGGATAAATTCGTGGAGGCAGCCAGGGGTCCTAGTGGATTTTGTGTTATATGTGTACTTTGGAAGACCAGACTTCAAATTTGGCTTGAGACATTTATTTATTTTGTGACCCTGAGTCACTTTAACTTTGCCTGCTTCAGTTTCCTCCCTTATAAAATGGATATAATAACATTTACCTCCCAGTAATAGTGTGGAGATAAAATTAGTTAATATTTTTTAAAAAAATTGAAAACAATATAAGTCTGTATCAATACTGGTGTTTGTTATTGTTTTTTGGGGCAGCTAAGTGGTACAATAGGTAGATAACCAGGTCTAAAGTCAGGAAGACTTAGTTGAAATATGGCTGCAGATACCTTACTAGTTTTGCGACTTTGGGAAAGTCACTTTGACTTGTTTGTTCTCAGTTTTCTCATCTGTAAAATGAGCTGTAGAAGAAAATGGTAGATCACTCCAGAATTTCTGCCAAGAATGTGCCACATGGAGTCATGGAGAGCTAGCGTCAGACATGCCTGAAAAGTGAGTGAGCAACCACCACAAAATTGTTATTAGGGGTAAGAATAGATGGTTCAATGGGGGATAAAAGTGCAAAAGTTAACATTGGCAAAGAGAAGACCTATTTATTCCCCTAACATAAAGTAAAAGGAGAGAATGTGGGTTAATGAAGATGGTATGGTATGAGAGGGTGGAATAGGTGAAAGAGAGAATTCAAAAAGGATAAACTTTTCTCTGCAAAATGGAGGATGAAGGATGTAACATAGGAAGACTTAGAACAAAGAAAAATACTTGAGAATACTATATTTTGGAAGATGTCATTGGTAGTTAATTGGAGATGAATAAGTTGATTGCTCTAGGCATAGGAGGACTCAAGTGAGGGAAGATAACATGAATTTGTAGTGAACTCAGTTACGCAGGTGAGGGAGATTTTTCTGTAGCACATTAATAGGACCAGATGTGGATGGTAGGAATAACATAGAGTTGGACTGATTGATATAACACATCATGGATACTAATGCAGCCATTAGAATATTCTTATATTAGTCAACCATAGGGTCAAGTCTGTGAATGAAAAGGAGATTGATTAGAGTAACGTTGATGAACTTTCAAAACAATGAGGGATATAGCAATTGGTGTACAGTGTAAGGAGTAAATTTGTTTTGAGAAGGGGTAAGGCAGAATTTTGATGGAAAAATAGGACATTGTTAGTAAAGAGAGGAATTTCAGAGTTCTGAATCATGAAGATGTAGCAATTGTGAGCAATGGTTCAATCAAGTATATAAACATCTCTCCGTATGGCTAATCAACATGGAGGTCACAAGAACTGAAAAGAATGAGTTTCAATAACAGCAGCTCATTAATGAGTTTAAAAGTGTGGAAGGTACTTTTCCTTATTGCAATATGTATTGAAAATAATCATAATTGCAGCATAAGTATTATTGTGTTAAGTTTAACCTACATAAAAATTGTCATATCAGAAGCTCATGCTTCATGTTTTAATAAAATACATGGTTCCATCACTGAGATAATATATTGATTATTGTCACAGTGTAATTTTTTTCCCAAGGTGAATCATTCAAATATTTAAAGTCCTTCATGAAGAATGGATCAGAAGTCAAGGAGTTCATACTCATGAGGCTAACGGATGTCTCTGAGTTTCAGGTGCTCCTTTTAATAGTTTTCATCATCGTCTACTTGATTACTCTATATATGATTAATTGATTTTCTCCTGTAACTACCTAAGTCATGATTCTATGTCTCTAAATTTAATTCCCTTGACCTATAACTTGTATCTGGAAATCTACTTCTCATGCTAATCATTGTCCTCTTCTTGTCTCTAAAAAGTGTGCTACCTTGCAGGACGTGATTTGCAATGCTGGAGTCTTGCTTAATATCTTTACCCTACCAAGTTACTCTTTAAAGATGTCTGATTTGTGTCCTAAAAAGTCTCCACCCTCATATTTGTCCTTTCAGGTGGACTCAAATAATGAACATTTCTTAGTTTTAGTAGGGAAGGAGGGGATTGTTGCTAGTTCTCATTGCAAATTTCCAGGCACTTATGTTATTCCCCATGCTCAGCTATGGATCCAATTAATTGATAGGTGTGATGTGGAACCATTTGTTGCCATTAATTCCTTGATATCGTCTACACTCTTCCATTTTTTTGTCCTGTCCTTCCAAAACTTATAGCAGGGGAGGTGTCTTCTATGCTTGGGGTCTTTGGCTAGAAACTGAGACAACACTGATAATTTTCTCAGCAGGTCACATACCCCTGTTAATACAATTATATACTATAACTTTGGCAAAGTTGCAGGTTGGAAAACAAAGCCACATAAATAATCTGAATTTTTATGTATTACTAAGAAAGCCTAACCACAAGAAATAGAAAGAGAAATCTCTTTTAAGGTTATGGTGGACACCATAAAACTTCTATGAGTCTACCTGACAAAAAAAATGCCCAGGGACTATATGAACACAATTACAAAACACTTTTCAGATAGATAAAGTCAGATCTATGTAATTGGAAAAATATCAGTTGCTCATGGGTGGGTCAAGGTAATATAACAAAAATGAAAATTCTACACATATTTATTTGCTTATTCGATGCCATACCAATCAAACTACCAAAATATGTTCTAGAGCTAGAAAAAATAGTATCAAAATTCATTTGGAAAAATAAAAGCTCTACAAAATCAAGGAAATTAATGAAAAGAAATGCTAGGGAAGGTGGCCTAGGCATACCAGATCTCAAAATGAATTACAAAGCAGCAATCATCAAAATCACTTGGTGCTGGCTAAGAAATACAGAGGTAGATCCATGGAATAGATTAGGTACTGAAGACACAGTAGTCAATGAATATAGCAGTCTGATGTATGGTAAACTCAAGGA
Organism: Bettongia penicillata ogilbyi; assembly: GCA_023548195.1. NCBI lineage: Eukaryota > Metazoa > Chordata > Mammalia > Diprotodontia > Potoroidae > Bettongia > Bettongia penicillata. The sequence continues at coordinate 83,322 of JAJHZJ010000977.1, forward strand.
TAAGAAATCAGCGTTTGGTGAAAACTGCTGTGAAAACTGGATAATAGTGTGATGGAAACTGGGCATAGTCCAGTGCTTGACACTGTACAAAAAACTAAAGTTCAAATGGGTATGTGATTTGGTATAAAGGCTGATATTATAAACAAATCAGGGGGGCAAGGGATAATAAATCTTTCATATTTACGAAGAATGGAAAAATTTATGACCAAATAAGATACAGAAAACATCATGAAGTGCAAAATGGATAACTTGACTACATTAAATTGAAAAGTTTTTGCACAAGCAAATCCAATGCAACTAAGATTAGGAGAGAAGCAGAAAACTTGGGAAAAATTTTACTAGTGTCTGTAATAAAGGCCTTATTTTTTAAGATATGTAGAGAACTGAGTCAAATTTGCAAGAATACAAGTCATTTCCCAATTGATAAATGGTCAAAGGATATGAACAGGATTTTTTAGAGGAAGAAATTAAAGCTATCTATAGCCATATGAGAAATGTTCTAAATCGCTATTGATTAGATAGATGCAAATCAAAACAACTCTGAGGTACCACATCACACCTATCAGTTTGGCTAGCATGACAAAGCAGAAAGATGATAAGTATTGTAGAAGATGTGAGAGAGTTGGATCACTAATTCATTGGTGGAGCTGTGGACTGATCTAACTATTCTGGAGAGCAATTTGGAATGATGCCAAAAGGGCTACCAAAACGTCCATATTCTTTGACCCAGGAATATCACTTCTAGGCCTGTATCCCAAAGAGGGCATAAAAATGGGATAAGAATCCAGATGTACAAAAATATTCATAGCAGCTCTTTCTGCCATTGCCAATAGAGGGAATGCCCATCAATTGGGAAATGGCTGAATACGTTGTGGTATATGAATGTACTGGCATACTACTGTCCTATAAGAAATGACAAACAGTGGTACTTCAGAAAACTCAGAAAGACTTATATGAACTGATGCTAAGTGAAATGAGCGGAACCAAGAGAACACTATACACAGCAACAGTCAGAGTATGTGAGGACTGTTTTTGATAGACTAAGCCGTTCAGAGCAATGTAAGGAACTAAGCCATCTCCAAAGGACTCTTGAAGCAAAATAGAATCCACATCAAAGAAAGAACTATGGAATCGGAATGCGGAATGAAGCAGACTCTTTTCTCTTGTGTTATGTCGTGCTTTGTTGTGTTTTTTCTCATGGTTTCTCCCATTCGTTTTAATTCTTCTGTGCAACATGACTAGTGTGGAAATGTGTTTAATAAGAATGTATGTGTAGAATCCATATAAGATTGCATGCTCTCTCGGGGAGGGAGGGGGAGAAAAAGAAGGTTTATAGAAGTAATTGTTTTTGTTTTTTTTTCTTTTTTTAAAAAAATTATTTAACTTTTTACATTCATTTTCACAAAATTTTGGGTTCCAAATTTTTTTTCCTCTTTTATCCCCTCCCCCCACACCAATACCCCAAGCAATCTAATTTTCCCTATCTCCAATCTGCCCTCTCTTCTGTCATTCCACCCTTCTCTTGTCTCCATCTTCTCTTTTCTCCTGTAGGGCCAGATGACTTTCTATTCCTCATTAACTGTATGTCTTCTTTCCTAGTAGCAACAGCAATACTAAACAGTTGTTCCTAAAACTTTGAGTTCCAAATTCTCCTCATCCCTCCCTCCCCACCCATTCCCTTTGGGATGGCGGGCAATTCAATATAGGCCATATCTGTGTAGTTTTACAAATGACTTCCCTGATAGTCGTGTTGTGTAAGACTAACTGAATTACTCTCCATCCTAACCTAACCTGCCTCTCATTGTTTCTCTTCTGTCTTTTGATCCTGTCCCTCCCCGAGTGTTGACTTCAAATTGCTCCCTCCACCCTTTGCCCTCCCTTCCATCATCCCCCGCCTTGCTTATCTCCTTTTCCCCCACTTTCCTATACTGTAAGATAGGTTTTCATACCAAAATGAGTGTGCATTTTATTCCTTCCTTTAGTCAAATGTGATGAGGGTAAACTTCTTACTTTTTTTCCCTCAACTCTCCTCTTTTTCCCTCCACTAAAAAGTCTCCTACTTGCCTCTTAAATGACATATAATTACCCCCTTCCATTTCACCCTCTTTCCTCCCACCACATTTCTCTCTCACCATTTACCTTAATTTCTTTTAAGCTATGGTCCCATCCTATTCAATTCACTCTGTGCTCTCTGTCTCTGTATGTGTGTGCATGTGTGTATGTGTGTGTGCATGCATGCGTGTACATGTGTGTGTATGGACCCACCAACTACCCAGATACTGAAAAGTTTTAAGAGTTACAAATATTGTCTTTCTATGTATGAATGTAAACAGTTCACTTCTGGTAAGTCCCTTAAGGTTTCTCTTTGTTGTTTACTTTTTCATGCTTCTTCTCATTCTTGTGTTTGGAAGTCAAAGTTTCTTTTCAGCTCTGGTCTTTTCATCAGGAATGATTGAAAGTCCTCTGTTTCATTGAAAGACCATATTTTCCCCTGAAGTATTATACTCAGTTTAGCTGGGTAGGTGATTCTTGGTTTGAGTCCTAGTTCCTTTGACTTCTGGAATATCTTATTCCACACCCTTCAATCCCTTAATGTAGAAGCTGCTAGATCTTGAGTTATCCTGATTATATTTCCACAGTACTGGAATTGTTTCTTTCTAGCTGCTTGCAAGATTTTCTCCTTGAGCTGGGAGTTCTGGAATTTGGCCACAATGTTCCTAGAAGTTTCTCTTTTTGGATCTCTTTCAGGTGATGGATTCTTTCAATACTTATTTTGCCCTCTGGTTCTAGAATGTCAGGGCAGTTTTCCTTGATAATTTCATGGAAGATGATGTCTAGGCTCTTTTTTTGATCATGAGTTTCAGGTAGTCCCATAATTTTTAAATTGTCTCTCCTGGATCTATTTTCCAGGTCAGTTGTTTTTCCCATGAGATATTTCACATTCTCTTCCATTTTATCATTCTTTTGGGTTTGTTTGGTGGTTTCTTGGTTTCTCATAAAGTCATTAGACTCCATCTGTTCCATTCTAATTTTGAGAGAACTATTCTCTTCAGTGAGCTTTTGAACCTCTTTTTCCATTTGGCTAATTCTGCTTTTGAAAGCATTCTTCTCCTCATTGGTTTTTTGAACTTCTTTTGGCAATTGAGTGAGCCTATTTTTCAAGGTGTTATTTTCTTCAGCATTTTTTTGGGTCTCCTTAACCAAGGTATTGACCCGTTTTTCATACTTTTCTTGCATCTCTCTCATTTTTCTTCCCAGTTTTTCCTCCACCTGTCTAACTTGCTTTTCAAAATCCTTTTTGAGATCTTCCAAGGCCTGAGCCCACCCGACATCCCCCTGGGATGTCTGGGGTACTGAGGCCCCACCCTCCACGTCGTTCCCTGATGACAAGAATATTTCCTCGTCAGATACGAAAGTCGGGATCATTTGCATCTGTTCGAAAAAACTCTCTATAGTCTTATTTTTCTTCCCTTTTCTAGGCATTTTCCCAGCCAGTTACTTGACTTCTGAGATTCCTGTCCACCCCCACCTAGATCTGCCCAGCTAGTGCTTGGGGTCTGAGATTCAAATGTGCTTTCTGCGCCGCCCAGCTGCTAATCAATGTGAGCTTTATTTCTGGTGCTAAACCTATAGCTGGAAAGCTGTCTTTTTGCTTGGAGTATTTGGTTAGAAACTGAGGCAGCCACTGAAAGCTTTCTTGACAGGTAACATATCCTGTTATTAAAATTTTATATTGCTTGGAGAAACCTGACTCAGTTTACATTTTTGTTAAATTTCCTATAGTGTAAAGTATTTAATAAATGTTTATTGTCTAACACCGTGTTTTTCAGGCAGACTATCCCTCTGTTCTTTATGTCATAAAGTCTCATGCCTTTGCATAATAACAATAGAAGTTCTAATTTAACTCAATAAGATTTTATCTAAAACATGTAGAACTTTCTGCATGTTTTCTTCATAGTTACCTTTAACACATCCACTATCACTTAGAATGGAATTATATATTAACAGAATATGAAAGTAGGATATTTTTGTTGGTTATATTGATATTCATTTTCTTCTATTAAAATTAATTCCATTATACATTAAATATACATAATTCCAATGTACATTAAAAACTCATATTCAGTGTAACATTCTTAACAAGGCAGCATCCAGTCTGTCTATGAACAGTCTCCTGGAGGAGACGACCATTGCCTCTCAAGGCCAGTCATTTTCTTTTTTTCCATTATTGATAGAAAGTTTTTTGTGATACCAAAACTAAATTTGCCACTTAATGCCTTTTCTCCATTATTCCTAGTTTCGAACTCTGGCCTCAAACTACACAATGAGAATTTATTCAAAACTAGATTCCTACTGAAATACTCAGTCAATTATCATTTTCCCTCAATGATGCTTCTATTCCCCTTATTAAAAAATGCCCAATTCCTTTACAAAGATTCACAAATGGACTATAGGCCCTTCATTATCCTGCTTGCCTTCTTTTGCAAGATATTCAATTCATCAAATTATTTGTTATATTGTGAAAATCAGAAAAAACAGTTGTTTAATCTTCCGGGGAGTCAATTTTGCAAAATCCCTCTTGGTTTTGGGTCTATTTTTCCAGACATTCCAAATGAACATGAGTCACCAGACTCTTCTCAACTTGCTAATGACAGATCAACATTTAAACCTAATACCAGTCTTTTCTGTTCCACAGCGATATCTATAGATTTTTTTCCCCAAAAAACCATGAAAATAGTGAAGAGCAAAATGGGCACAACTAAGAGAACAATGCATAAGGTAATAGTATTAAAAAAATGACTTTGAATGAATAGATTATTTTGACTATTTTAAATACTCAAAATAAATATAAAGGGCATATGAAGAAAGATGCTATCTACATGCAGAGAAAGAGCTGATAAACAGAAGTATTTATAGAATATATATATATGTGTGTGTATATATATATGTATGTATGTATGTATACGTATACATTTCAACTGCCTTCCTGGTCGTTGGAACAAATTGTTCTGATCCACTCATTTCACCAGAGGAAGTCTTCACAAACTTGGGCTAAACACCTCGTTAGCTCACCAATGAGTCTGAGACCGCTTGCTTAACCTCAACCTGGTCTGGGCTGTCTGCCGAAACCGTTTACTAGGGTTTGGCCACTGCACATCCTGCAGCTTCTTGGAGCCACAGGTGAGATTTAGGTGAAACAGGTGAACACAAAAGGTGGAAATAGCCCCGAAAAGGGCTCAGAAACAATCATACCAAAGGTACTGGTCCTCGCTGAACACACCCTACACCCCAGTTTTTTGGTTGCCTAGAGAATTTCATCAGTATCATACGTCAATTCCGTGATGACATATTTACTTGAGCTCTGGATAGTGGGCAATGCTCTCCTCCCTTCCCAGTCATCAATGGAGTGAAACAGAGCTGTGTTCTTGCTCCCATGCTTTTTAGCATGATGTATTCTGTCTTGTTGTCAAATATTTTCAATGAGGATGAACATGACATCATACTTATGGCAAGTTATTCAATTTGTAAAGACTACAAGCCAAGAACAAAGTGGAGGGAGAGTTGGCACACGATTTTCTGTCTGCAGATAATTGTGCACTCAATGCAACCTCTAAAGTTGAGATGCAACAAAGTATAGATCAATTTTCTGCTGCCTGTGCTAATTTTGACCTAATAATTAACACCAAGAAAACACAGGTACTCCATCAGCCACCACCACACTATCCATATGTGGAAGCATCAGTTACATTAAATGGAAAGATTTTGAATGCTCTGAACAAGTTCACTTACCTTGGTAGTGTACTTTCCAGGGATGTACACTTTGACAATGAGGTGGCTGCATGCATTGCCAGAGCTAGTTCAGTGTTTGGGAGGCTCTGAAGAAAAGTTTGGGAGAGAAGAGGTATTAGACTGACTACCAAACTGAAGGTCTATAGACCTTGATGTGCTGGCCTCATTGTTGTATGCCTGTGAAACATGGACAGTCTACCAGCACCATGCCAGGAAACTGAATCGCTTACATTTGAATTGTCATAGGAAGATTCTGATGATCACCTAACAGGAAAAGATACCAGACACTGAAGTCTTTGCTTGAGCCAAACTGCCAAGTATTCAAACTATGCTTCAGAGAGCACAACTCTGATGGGATGACCACGTTTTTAGAATGCAAAATGTAAGCTTGCCAAAAAGATTTAGGGTTAGCGAGATCACATGGTGGTCAGAAGAAGCAATTCAAGGACACTTTCAAGGTCTCTCTCAAGACCTTTGGATTTGACTGTGCAATATGGGAGACACTGGCACAGGACCGCTCAGCATGGCATGCCCACATCAGAAAGAGTGCTGTGTTCTATGAACAAAATAGGATTGAGACAGCACAAAGTAAATGTAGCATGCACAAACTGGAGTCTCCTTCCCAAATATTCACACGGATTATCTGTGCCCAACCTGTGACAGAGCATTCTGAGCTCATATTGGTTTGATCATCCACAGTTGCACACACTGAAATTTCACTTTATCATGGTGATGTCATTTTGGTCCTCTTCAAAAACGAAGGACAACAACCAACAAATCAATGCGTATACACACATATATGTATATGTACACATATATGGATATATGTGTATATGTACAGATATACATCTGCACGCATACATACATATATGTATGTATGTATGTATATATATGTGTGTGTGTATATTATATATATATATTCTTATTTGCATCTAATGGTATTCTTTCTCTAGGGTGAGGGGTTGAGAGAAGGGGAGAAAAAAGTACATGAAAACTCTGTTGCATATTTGAAAGGAATAGCAATTTGTGCGTAATAGATTTACAGTTTCCTGTACAATCTCCCATTTTTTTAACTATATTATAAAAATGCTTATTTTATTCCATAAATTAGAAATAAAATATAAAAAGTGCCACATAGTCTTGAAGTTGAATGTATTAACGTTTGGAACTAGCAGCACAGTGGCGGGTAAATGGTAAATGCTTACTAAATACTTATTGATTTGGTTGCTTGTTTCTTTGAAGTTTTGTGTTTTTATTTTTCTTATTCAGCGAATTTTATCTTTTCAGATGATTTATAGTAACATAGTGGAAAATCATGTAGTTAATCATTATGTCAATATCTATGAAAACTCCTAAAACTTACATTTTTTTTAGAAAATGAACATAATGTGCGCTAATAGTTTCTCTTCTCTATAAGTAGTCAGGACCATGGAAAGGAGAAGGTATTAATGTTACACTTCACCCTCTGCTGACTTGTTAACTTTCTGCCCAGGGCCCTCCTCTTCTAGTAGAAGAATTCATTCCAGTTTCATGACCAATTGCCCTGACTCCTAGATCATCCCTTTACTTTCCTTCTCAGGATGTTTTAGGCTGTGATCTACCTCAATTATCCCCTCACTCCATTACATCCATTCATCCACTAAAGTGTTTTTCCTAAAATGCAAGTCTGTTCATGTCACTCCTCCCATATTTAATCAAATAAATTGCCTTCCTATTACTTTTAAGAGCAAACATGAAATGTTCATTTTGGCGTTCAAAGTCCTTCATAATTTAGCCTCTACAAATCTTTACAGTTTTCTTACATATTACTCCCAACACATTCTCTTTGATTCAGTGATTCAGTCTTTTGACTCTTTCATAAACAGCACACTCCATCTTTTAGCTTTAAACATTATACCTGGTTGTCCGCTATGCCAGGAACTACTGATCTCCTTGGCTTACTTGAACTCCCCACTAAAATCCCATGTCCTTCAGAGAGTCTTTCCCAACCCTTCTTAATTTCAGTCCCTTCTCACTGTTAGTCACTTCCTATTGTCCTGAATATAGCTTTCTTTGCATATACCTTTTTTGCATGTTGTCTCCTCCATTAGACTGTAAGCTTTTTGAGGAAAGGGGCTCTCTTTTGCCTCTTTTTTATCCCCTAGCAATGTATGCCAATCCCAATGCCTTCTACATACTAGTTACTTAATAAGGGATGGAACAAGTTTAAGTGATTATATCCTGATGTGACTAGATGTATCCCTTGAACATTCTATAACCTTCAGGGGTCATAAAATAAGTCTAGTTAAATAAAGTACACATCAGTCTTCCTGTTATGTTTTGAGTATCTTTAAAGAAAAATGGAAAGGTAGGGGAAGAGAAATGCATTGAAAGAAAAAAGAGGAGAAGGGTAGACATTTTCTCCTATAATTGGAGTGTACAAATAGAAGTTTATATAATAGAGGAGGGTTAGAAATAAAAGGCAACATCTGAACTCATCTAAGAAGTAAAGAAGAAAGAGGAAAAGAGGGAGAGAGGGAACGGAGGAGGGAGGGAGAGATAGAAAACAGAAGCAAAGTTAAGTGACTTGCCCAAAGTTGTACACCTAGTAAATGTCTGAGGTTGGATTTGAGTTCAGTTCTTCCTGACTCCAGGACTAGTACTCTATTCACTGTGCCATATGAAAAACCTTGCTTTTTTCATTAATGGAATTAAATATTAATTAAATAAATTATCTATTGTTTTTCTCTTTAGTTCTTCAAGTCATCAATTATTTATTATTAGGTTATTGAGTCTTCAATTAATGTTAATGTTTTCTTTAAAGTTCCTTTATTACATTGCAGTAAGTAAAATCACATCTTCAATATTTCTTCTTTTCTGAATTTTTATAGAGTTTGTATAACCTAATGTATATTAGTTTTTGTAAAGGTGCCATGCATTGATGATGAATTATGTGTGTTTCTGTATTTACTACTTTCTATTTCCATTCACTAATCAGCAGAGTTATTTCTTCAAACTTTTATTTTCTTACATTCAAATTAATTTTATTTTCAGTTCCAAATTCAAAAATTCTGAATCTGCTACACTATACACTTTACCGTCTTTTTCTGCATCTTTTCATCAAGAATAGCAGAAGAGGGCTTTTCAAAAGTTCTACTTAAACCCTGACAAATGATTACTACAACATCCCCTTGGTTTTCACTGAAGTAAAATCTTAAAGGTGTGTGAGAAGCTAAGAAGAGCTAAGAAGCAGAGAGGGACAGGAGCAAGTGGAAATTGGGAAAACAGGCAAATTGGTAGTTTTGAGTAGATTTTTTAAAAAGAATAGCAATAATATTTGGGATAATAAGAACATCATTTATAATTTATAAATTCTATCCTGACAATAGTCATGAAAATTAGAACATGTAAATATGCTTATTTGCATTTTACAAGTAAGTAAATCAAGGCATCCTTATCAGTTGCCTAAAGTTTCACAGTGACCTCCAATTCCATCCCAGATCTTCTAATACTAAATTCACTCATTTTTTGCATGCCTTCATTTTGTGCAGAACTTTTTAGTAACTCACATCTCTTTCATGTTCCGTATCCCATTTGATATTAACTAAATGCTTTTGAATGTTATCAAGTGTGAAATTATTGCACCCATTTCAGAATAAATAAAGACTTGGAGATTTTCAGTAACTTGGCCAATGTCAGCTAGTTAAGAGATGGTAGAAGCACAAGTATAAGCCAGCTTTTTTCAATGGCCCTTTCCGTCTCTCTTGCTAACAACAAGCTAAGAACGACAAAGAACCCATGAGAAAATGGTTTTCTCAGTGGTCAGAGCAGAATTTAATTGTTTTGTTTGTTAAGTATTTCCAAGGGAGTACCATCTCTCAAGAGCTGCAGTTCTTCCAGATCTACATAATTTCCCCATGTCTTCCATGACTTGAACTACTGCCACTGAAATATGTCACTATAGAATTCAGTGCTAGGGAATGAGCTGATGGGTCAAATTCCATGAATAACTCATTCATTCATCTGGTTGATTTTCTGCTTCATGAGCCTTAGCTAATGAAGGATATGAGTCGGCATCACTAACTCCACTGCCACCCATGCCATAGCAATAGCTAGGAGTGACCGCTCTGCCACTAGGAACTTTGGAACTTTTGCACCAGCGACTAGTGAAGAGTTTTTTCAATACAATTCTTTTTCCTAAGATTGGGACTTCAAGGCCAAACTTTGGATATAAAGTTCATGGCTAACTCTCCTTTTTGGAGTCTTGGACACCTTTCTCCACATCAAGCTAGCTAGGTTCTAGGATGTCTAATCTGAAGACTACAGTCTCTATATAGGCACCAAAATGGTGTAGGGGAAACATTACTGGACACAGAGGCAGGAAGATCTTCACAAAAACTTTCTGTGTCTCAGATAGTGACTCATTTTCCCCAAAGGTAAGTCACTTCACTTCCATTTCCTTATCCATATATTGTGCATAATTATAGTTGTGGTACCTATTGCTTAGTACAGGCTCAAATGAGATCATGGATGAAAATGGTGTTCAAACATACAAGGCCTCTATAGACAGCTGTTGTTAGCCACTACTGGCAATATTTTAAGCTCATCATCCTTCAGTAACTTAAGGAGTCATTTGAGGGATGGATAGTCCAAATGAACACTTAACTTGGCAATGTTGACTATGAATATACTGTGTGCAAGGTACTGCAGTAAAAAACTTGAGGGAGGAATTTGATATGAAAATCTAGGTGAGAAGAGTCCTTATCTAGAATGGTAATAGTTCACATTTAGATAACTTTTGTAAAGACTTTTATACTGATTTATTCATTCAAATTGTCTACACCCATTTGCGATGAATAACATTATTATTACATCTTTCCCCCTTTTGCAGATAAGCAACCTGAGGTTTATTGACTTAAATGATTTGCCCAGACATATACAAACAATGAACATCTGAGGGGGGGGATTCAAATCCGTATCTTCTTAACTCAAAGATCAGAACCGTTTCTACTACACTACATTGCCACATTAGTACTTTGTAATGTAGTAGTACCTCTATGCTATTTTCTCTGTATCTGTGTTTCTCAGAGCACCTGCTCATCCAATATCATGCAAAAAAACCCCTAAATGCCCAATAATTCATAATGATAATTGTTGGTGTCATGTTTATAGCATTCGATTATTGACTCTTTTCCTTACAACTATCATGTGAACTCCATACCCTAAGAAATATTATTCCCAGTTTCCGAATGACACTTTTCAGAAGTGCCAAAGTATTGATTATTTTGATAATATATGAGTACAAGATAACTTCCATGAACCAGAGAAGAAATTAGCGAATGTCCAAGAACCCAAGCCCTCAGCCTCTTAATCAATCATTTTTTCAAGTGAGTGCTATTCACCAATACCTAGACACTTCAGAGTAAAAAAAAAATAATATTGTCAGCCCTGGTGACCAAAAACGTCTCTCTCTAGCCACGAGAATTCAAGAGCATCAAATCTTGAATATAGCTGTAAAAAAGATTGTCATAGATGATGTCTACAGATATTTAATTTAATTGCATCAATTACAAAAATGGCACAGGTTCCTTTACAGATAAACAATACTATAAATAGGGTCTCTAAGTAGGTTGCTTGTTTTCTACTTGATATAGCTCCTATTGGGTTAAAGGGAAATCCTTCATTGCTTTTAATTGTAAAAACAGATTTTCTTTTTACTCCTCTAAAATATATGAGATAAAGTATTATTTATTTGCTCTACCCTTACCTATAAGTTTCACGTTAACCACATTAGAATAAAAGTTCTTTCACTGTAGTGTTATGAAGATAAATAGATGTCTTTAAAATTAATCCAAGTTAAAAGTATCATAGTGTCATTGATACAGAGATGGAAAGGATCTCAGAGGTGATCTAGTCTAGTGTCATTTCTTTATCAATGAGTAAACTGAGATCAGTATTATCCTAGGAGTAAAACATATTAAGGGATTTGAAAAGATTAAATAGATAGGAGTAGGAGTATTAAATAAAATAATAGTAGATAACTCCTTCATTGAGTTTTGACTTTTTCAGAACACTTTACAGATGTATCTCCTTCTATACTCAGAATAGTTATAAGATAAAGGTGCCATTACTTTTATCTTTTTTTGACTTTTCATCCTGTTTTTCCCTGTTGGTACAAATGAAACAAACAAAATCCTTCCTCTATATGTCAATTCTTTAGACATCTGAAGATTTCTTTTATTCTAACCCCTGTCCTGGAGCTTGTCTTTTATCTTTTTTCACCCTCAGTTCCTTTCACCAATCTCGATATGTGAAAATTTCAAAGTCCTTCTCTATGCTGACTGAACTTCTCTGGAGAATCTCTAGCAGATCAATGCCCTTTGTAAAGTATAGATTCCACAACTGAACATGTTGTTCCAAATGTAGACTAAAGAGGGCCACCTCTATATGACTGGATATTGTGTCTCTCTATGTGGTGTAAGGTCAAATTGGTTTTCTTGTTAACCAAGAATGCCACAAGGCTATGGGGATCAAATGATGCAATATATTTAAACTACTTTGCAAACTTTAAAGTGGCAATGCTGGTAGAATGAATAGAGCACTGGGACTGGAGTCAGTAAGTCCTGATTTCAAATTCAGTCATAGATACTTAGGATATGACCCTGGGTAAGTCACTCAACCTCTGTTTTCTCAAGTTTAAAGTGTGGATAATAGCAGTACCTACTTTGCAGAGTTGTTTTGAAAATCAAATATGAATATCTATAAAGTGTGGCACAAAGCTTGGCACATAATATACACCATATAAATGCTTCTTTGCTTCTCTCAAACAATATAGGAGATAGTTATTATTAACTTTGATATAAACTCAGTTGTTCTAGTCTTCTCAATAAAAAGATCATTGTCTTTGACAGAGAAAATAGGAAAAAATACAAACTGAGCAGCTCTGTCTTGGCTTGTTTTTCATTTTCCTTGTCTCATCAGGCTTGAGAATCAATTCCTTCCTTATGTGGTTTTCCTTTTCCCCTAAATGCCCAGTTTTTCTATAATAATATGCACTTTTTTGTAGTCTTTAGCTTTTTGCACTTCCCTAAGTTCAAAATGCACCTGGGCACTCCTCTGACTCTGTAACCATAAGATAGGATCTGCTTTTGCGTTCATCCTTGGATGCCTCTCCTTTTTACTCTCAAATTTATTTTTACTATTCAAGTCTGTCTAATTGTCATTTTTTCTTCTTGTATCTTCAAAATTTCATTCTTGAGACCTCTTTTTCCTTTCAAACTTATATTATGTATGAAATTAATTCATAGCACTTAACCATTCACTTTATCCTTCATCTAAATTGCTTGGAATTGACGCTCTCCAGTCATAATGTCATTTAATGACAATCTCTAGTTTTCCTTTCTTTATCTGTCTCAATCCTTATGATGATTTAATTATATTTCCCCTACTCTTGCAACATTCTCAATTACTTTGATTCAAGCTAACAATTCCTCAGGCTTTATTAAAATCAAATGAAGGGTAGAATTTTTCCATATTTGTTGCTCCATTTCACAGTTTTGATGTGTTGAAATAACATTTTCGTCAAGAAATTGTAGTTGTTCTTCAGGAGAGAGAAATGCAGAGAGAAAGAGGCACAAAGAAGGCAAAAAGGGGCAAAAGGAGTCAGCCAGAGACAGAGATAAATATGCATAAATGCAGAGATATAGAGACATAGAGAGACAGAGGAAGAGAAAGGCATCGAGGGACAGAGAGGCAGAACAAGAGAGAACATTGTGGCAGATCCCCAGATACATGAAGACACCCATCAGTAATATACTGATAACAATATGCTTTCTTCCACATTTTCCCACTCTGATTTCTAAATTTCTTTATGTGAGCATAATTTTTTCATTTTAAAAATATTATAGTAGTCTCTCATTCAAATAAGGGAAAGACCTGTTCAGAATCACATTCAAGTTATGAGTTCCATCCATCAAGCCTAAATGGTATCTAAATGGCAGTTGGATTCATCTTCATGAATTAGAGATTCATCTTACTTGTGAGGCATAATTCTTTAGAGACATCTGCATGCTACTAGATGTACATATCTCATCTTTCTTTCGTTCTCCTTAACAAGATCTTTTCCTTTTCCACTCTTCACGTTTTTTGACAAGCTTTGGCAGAGGTGTCTTCTGGTTACGAGAGCTGAAGTAGATAATTTCTGAAGAACCATGCTAATTTGAGATTCTCTCCTTCTAGTAATTATCTATCTATGTATTCATCTATTTAAATTCTTACAGATACAAATTGTTATAGCTAGCATGTAGTGGCCCGCTTATGACTTCAATGAACACTTCTAATAACTCATGGTGGTAGAGAGGAAATTAAGTATTCTAAGACTGATGCACAACTGTGGCAGTTGCTTCCAATCGGTAAAGGCTTAAAGTAGTGACTGGGAATGGACCATGTAGTTGCCTGATGCCTAAAGGTTAACATAATTTAGTTATTTTAGAAATGAAAATTTACCATCAGCCAACTAGTTAGTCAGTAAACATTTATTAAGTATCTACTATGCATCCAATATCATGCTAAGCAGAGAGAATCCAAAGAAAGGTAAAATACAGTCCTTACCATCAAGAAGTCTGTAATTTCTATGCAAATAACATGCAAAAAGTTTACAAAGAAGGCATTTTCCAGATAATTTAAAGATACTCAGAGATAAACGGCACTGAAAATGAATAAATGGATCAAGAAAGCCTTCCAGTAGGTGACACTTGAGCTCAAACTTGAAGGCATCTGAACCCAAAACTGATGATTTTTCTGGGACCCAGAAAAACATACAATGAATGGAAGAATAAATATCCTTGTCTGTGATCACCATCTTTTTCCACAGTGGCAGTGGTAGAGAATTTAGAAAGGCACAGGATGTGTGAAGAGAACAAATTTAGAAATCATATATTTAAAGTTAAGTGATTCACTTGAACCTTTTGAATGGATGATTCTTATGAGTAAGCAACTGGTGTCCACTGACAACTGTTACTATTCAGGGACTAATGACTATAGTCTATTGCATAAACCTTAAAGTTACAATGATTCCAGGACTAAGCATGATCGCAATGAACTCTTGGGAGACTTCCTTTGATCCTCTCTTCCCTTTTCTCATTTCTTTAAACTTCTATTTTTTTGGTCTCTCCTTCTTTCCCTTTATTACTCTTTTCTCTCTTCTTTGTCAGGGTGAAGAATATTTACAAGAAAAGTTCTGGTCCTACAGTCATGACTAACAGTAATCCTCCCTCTTAGGTTGATTTCTGCCAGAGAATAGGGCATTTTCCTTGCATGAAATGGGTAATGCCATTTTGAGGATAGTTAAATTTGTAATAGTTTAAGCAAAATGAGAAGTAATACATGAGGGACTCTCTTTATGAGAAAATGAATGGATGATGTTTGGGATAATAGAGTAATTGCCATCATAAATACCTAGATGGTTTTGGTCTCTTAATTCCTTAGTTCTATCCATCACATAAAATAGGTCTCTGAACATGTTTTATGACTTGGAGTCTTTCATCATGCAGCGTGGTTTTCTCTGATGGATACCCTTTTGTTGCAGGTAAATGGCAATACTTTCAAGTGACACCTATGGAGAACAGATCTGAAGTGAATGAGTTCATCCTTGTAGGATTAACAGATGATCCAGAGCTTCAGGTTCCTCTCTTCATAGTGTTCACCCTCATTTATCTCATAACCCTGGCATGGAATCTGGGGATGATAACTCTGATCTCCTGGGATTCTCATCTCCACACACCTATGTACTTTTTTCTCAGTAACCTTTCTCTTGTGGATTTTGGCTACTCCTCAGCTGTGACTCCCAAGGTGATTACTGGGCTCCTCACAGGAGACAAGGTCATTTCCTATAGTGGATGTGCTGCACAGTTTTTCTTCTTTGCGACTTTTGTTACTGCTGAAAGTTTCCTCTTAGCCTCCATGGCCTATGATCGCCATGCTGCTGTGTGCAAGCCCCTATATTACACCACCACCATGACCTCAACTCTGTGTGCCTATCTGGCCAGTGGTGCTTATGCCTGTGGCTTTCTGGCCTCCTCTATAGTCATAGGAAACATGTTTAACCTTTCCTTTTGTAGGTCCAACATAGTTCAACACTTTTTCTGTGATATTGCCCCTCTCCTTGTTCTCTCTTGTTCTGACACTCACATTATTGAATTAGTATTCTTTATCTTAGGGACATTCGCTACCATTTTCCCATTTCTTGTCATCTTTACTTCTTATTTGTTAATCTTCATTACCATCCTAAAGATCCATTCTACAGAAGGCTGCCAGAAAGCCTTCTCCACCTGTATTTCCCATCTCACAGCAGTGTCCATATTCTATGGTACAATAATCTTCATGTATTTACAACCCAGTTCTAGTCATTCCATGGATAAAGACAAAATAGTATCAGTGTTCTACACCATGATCATTCCTATGTTGAACCCTCTGGTCTATAGTCTGAGGAACAAAGATGTGAAGAATGCTTTTACAAAAGCTGTGAAGGGAAAATAACTCCAATTTGATCATATATTTTCCTAGATAGAAGATCCAATGTGTTCCTTCCCCTCTCTGGGATCTAGTCTCCAAATCAGCCAATTTTTCTTATGCACAGAGAAGTAGAATTCAAAATTTTTCAAAGGAAATATTATGTGCTAAGAAGTGTCACAGATTTGGAGTTAGAAGTGACCTGAATTTATATTATCTTAGACATTTCCATGTTGTATACCCCAACACAAGCCCCAATCTCAGTTTCCTCCTATTTAAAGGGCCTCAATAGGATCTCCTCTCTTATAAAATTTTCATGTGTGTGTGCATTGATTTTTTTTGTTTTCATTCAGTTGTGTGACCCCTTTTGTCTGTTTGTTTTGGCAAAGATACTGAAGTGGTTTCCCATTCCTTTCTTCATCTCATTTCACAGAGAAGGAACTGAGGCAAACAGGGTTAAAAGACTTGCCCAAGGCCATGTAACTACTGTCAGGTTCTATATGAACTTATGAAGATGACCCCTCTTCAATATAAGGTCATTCTTCTAACTGCAGCACTTCCTAAATGCACACACACACACATCTAAGTTCAATACAGTAATCATAGCAACTTTGCTAGAAAGAGGAAGGTCAGCTTAAGAATTTCTGAACAATTTATTACTTGGAGAAAAGAAGTCATTGACTTGTTTGGAAAATAAAGCTTTGATGTTAATGGCGTTTCTTATTACACAATCTCCAAAGCAGAGATGAGCTGGCAAATACTTAAGAGCCAACTCTAAAGAAAAAAATGTATGTGTGATATACTTTGAAATTTAATCTGTTCTATTCTCCATCACTTTCTGAGGTTAAGATCATAAACAAAACAATAAATTAAGTCCTGATTTGTAGCACTTATTAATTTTTACAGCCTATGTAGTCATACTTAAAATGTAGTTATCTCTTTTTGAGTTACTTGGAACTGGCTCCAGAACACCACTGCAATATGGCTATCTTTAGGAAGGAATAAAAATCACAGGTCCTAAGGGCCTGGAAAGACGTTTGATCCTGTGTGAAAGACATATTTCATTGTAATGTCCTTGTGATATCCTGTTGTCAACTTCAAGATCAATTCCCTTCTTTCTAACAGTTCTTTTGGTGCTTTATCTGTTTCTATGTCTGAGGAGGGGTTCCTGTAAGGCTTGTATTTTAACATTTTTGATATTTCTGTAGAATGAAATAAAGGCCGGCTGGGATTTAGTAACTTGAACAACTTTATAAGAACTGAAGACCCATCTTGATCACACTGAGAGAAACTTAGGAACAATTCTAGTCTCAGCATGTAAGTTAATTTTTCAGGAACAACTCTATTCAGGGTAATAAGCTAGTAGAGAGCAATCATTTCTGTAGGTCATTATTCAGAATTATACATGGTCCATGTGAGCCCAGAAATCTTTGTGGGGAGAGAGAGATTTTGAGAGGGGTTACAGTTGGATTTAAAGTTGAAATCAAGCATAGATTACACAGACCTCAACTACGTAATAGGTCTTTGGTGTTTTCTTCCACACTTTGACACTACCCATTCTCTACTTGTGAATTTAACGGGGTGAGGTTCAGATCAATTGGCACTAAGTCACTATAAAGAAAACATGATTCATCTGTAAAAGTGCACGAATATTAATGAACCACAAGTATAATATCAATTAATGGTATATTTGAAATAGAAAATGCTAATACCCTATGTGGCCACATGGAGAAACCACTTATCCAAAATGAGGGAGGTGATGGTACTCGTATACTCTGCCCTTCCCAGAATGTTTATTGTTCAGTCATTCACTTGTATCCAACTCTACACAACACTAAGGTCATTATTTGCAAAGGATTTATTTTTGTTTTCTTTTTTTTGTTTTCTGGCAAAATGTTCAAAAAGTTCTGGCAAAAAGTAGCTCACCATTTCCTTCCCCAGTGTGTTCCCATTTTACAGATGAGAAGCTAAGGGAAATAGAGACTACATGAATTGTCCAGGTTTACACAGCTAGTAATTACTATGTCTCAGGTTGGTTTGTAACTCAGACCTTCTTGACTCGAGGCCCAGTGCTTTACTCACTGCAGCACCTGGCTTCCCTTTTTAAAGTAAATCTAGTACTTTCTTCAGTCCTGCTTGCCATAATTTAGGGGGGACATTGATACCTGAATCATGCAAAGGTTTCATTTACTGGAGAGGATTTCATATATGGAACAATTAAGGAATGAATGTCTTTATCTTGGTGAATGAAAATTTCAATGTGGGTGGGTGAAGTATTTTAATTTTTGTCTCATGGAAAAGAGATTGGGCACGTTCTTCTGGACCCAAAAAAGCAGAACAGGGAGGAATGGATGAGATATTGAGAGGTACATTTTGACTTGAAGCAAGGAAAACATTTCCTAAAACTAATTTGGTGGCCTAGCTTAAATAATCCTTCACTGTAGGTTTTCAGGTGTGTTATCCATTCATTGGGTGTGCTATTGAGAATATTCTCTTTCTTGGATGAATTATACTTGATAACCTCTGAAAGCCCTCTGAGTCTAAGATTCTGTGATTCCCTCCTTCTATACCGCTCAAGCATTCCCCTGGAGGGGCAGTTAAGTGCACAGTGGATAGAGCAACATACCTTGACTCAGGAGTAGCTAAGATAAAATACGACCACTTCAAGTGCTTACTATCTTTGCGACCCTGGGCAAACCTTCTCTCCCCACCTCACTAAAAATATTTCCTACTGGATTTTGATGCCTGACCTGGTATTCACATAATATCACTGCTTCCAAATATCTGTAACCCTATTGGACACATCAAACATGCACCTTCTACTTTGTCTCTCTACAGCCCTTCATGCCATCATGAAGATGGATTGCAAAGCATGAAAAAATAGTTTTCTAATGTTAACTAACTTTCTAAGATGTTATCGTAGAATTTGACAAGTCTGATACCTTTGTCCATTTATTGTTATTTGGTACCCACTAAAAAGGGGCAGAGTAAGAATTTCAAACCTGTATTTTTATCTGAAATCCAATAATCTTTCCTCCACATCACACTATGTCTTTCTTGTCCAATGACACATTTCATCCTCACAATATTACTTGAAGATATACAAAGCTAGGAACTTTATCCTTAACGTAGAGGTAAATAGACTAAAACTTCGAAAAGTTCAGCTCCTTTACTGAGGCCTCACAATGAGTAATTGCCATTACTAGAAACTAGATCTTGGCTTTCATGTGAGGGGCTCTTTCTATTTCTCCTAAAAATGAGGCAGATTAACAAAAGAACACAGCTGAAAAAATGGTCTCCTGGAAGACTTAAGTTTGGTCCCTTTGTCAGAGAAGAGTTTAATATCATGTTTTTTATATGGTGATTGTAGAGCATCCACTCGTCTCTGAGGGAAAATAGTCTCTTAAAAGCTGTTGTGTGCCAGGAGTTATATAAGGATGCTTCATTTGGTAATTTAGGCATTCACTTCCAAGTATTTCATTACTAGGGCTCATTGACACAGAACCAATCTGGAGATAGTAATCTCTAGAGTCACTCAATCTATTGCTTTCCACAGCTCATTCTGGGACTGAGCAAGAAGGAAAGTCCCTCACTGTGCCTCTTTCCTTGAAGTTGCAATGATCAGGGATAAGCTCTCCTGATTTAGAGCCTTTGGAAAACCTAGTAGCAGGGATGAGGGAAGAATTTCTTTAAAAGCATCGAGTACATAGTAAGGTTGAAACTTCAAACTCAAGATACTTATATGAAGGTTCTTGACCAATTCTGCCCTCTGCTGTCTCATCCACTTATGTCCACATGCCCGGTAGGTTCTGTGAAGTTTAGTGGAAGGATAAGGGGCTCATGTAGAGAAAGGTATAGAAAAATGCGAAAAGTGAAGGAACTGGAGTCAGAAAGGTTTGGATAAAAACTTTGTTTAAACAAGTTGTGGTGTATGATTGTGATGGAATACTACTGTGCTATAAGAAATGATGAGCTCAATGATCTTAGAAAAGCACAGAAAGACTTAAATGCATGGCAGAGCCAAGATGATAGAGTAGAAAGACTCATATATTCTAGTGTTTCCCCCACAGCCCAAAAAATACTTTTAAGAAACGACTCTCAAAAAATTCTGGAGCAGCAGAAGCCACAGAACAACCAAGTGAAAGAGATTTCTGACCAAAGGTAATCTGGAAGGCCGAGAGGAAAGGTCTATCCCACTGGACACTGAGCAGAACGGGGCCTAGCCTTGGCCAGGTGGCACTGGGAGGAATAGGACCAGAACAGGCCTCCAGGGAAGATTCCCCAGCAGGGAGGGTCCCTGATCCCTCAAGCCACAAGTGACAAAGAAAGCTTCAAAGGTCAGTGTAGCAGGGCTTTCTCAGCTGGGCGAGAGGGGAGTGGGATCCCCCTAGCACTGACACTGGGCAGCAGAAAGAGAGTAGCAGCAGCAGGTGCAACAATGGGCACTGAAGTAGTCTGGGTCCATTTTCCAAGCAGCTCAACTTAGAACCTCTGGGGAAATTGAGCAAGGGACCTGAACCTCCGCCTTCAGTGGGAGCCCGGCCCCACCCAAAGCCCCCGGGGGAATTCAGCAGCTGATCTGCATTTCAATCTTGAGCACTGTCCTGGGGGGGGAAGAGCACTAGGTTCCTCCTCTTGACAAACTATTCAGAAGTCAAGTAACTGGCTGGGAAAATTTCCATAAAAGGGGGAAAAAATAAGACCAAAGAAGGTTACTTTCTTGATGAACAAGTATCCCCTTACATCTTTTCAGATGAGGAAGAAAAATGCATATTGTCAGAGAAAGTCAAGGCTTCTGCCTTCAGTACCTTCAAAATGAATATGAAATGGGCTCAGGCCATAGAAGAACTTGAAAAGCATGTATGCAAACTTATTATATTTTCTAATTTATTATAAAAGAAATAGTGTGTAATAACTGTCTCTCTTCTTTGAGCAGTCAAGACCATGGAGAGAGGAGCTCTTTATAAATACAACTCTCTGCTGATTTGTTTACTTTCTGACAAGGGCTTTTCTCATCTAGGAAAAGGATTCACTTTATTTTTATTTTTCAATTGCCCAACCTCCTACACCTTTTCTTTCCTTCTCCAGTTGTCATGTCAGTCTAAAGCTTCTATATCCAGATCACTTACTTAAAACATTTACTAATTTAATTATAAATGAATTTTAAAACCCTCACTTCAAGGCATAATATTATTATGATGCAAGAGAAATCAGGATTCAAAATTTAAGGTGGGAGAGAGCAACCAATAATGGCAGAGGCAAGCCTAGTGCAAGTTGCAAAAGTTGTTCCTTCTGCTTAGAGAAAGGAGAATGGATAAAGTCAGGTAAAGAGAGGTCAGTGGAAGTAGGTGAGTAAATACATTAATCTTTGGGAACAAGAAAATTAAGGCAGGAGAGGGATGAGTATGATACTCTTAGTGGTAAGATTAAGTCCTAGGTGGAAAGTTCAGGTGAACATCAATCATACTTGTAGCCATTTAAAATAGGTTGTACATGTATTCTCTGAATCTTTCTTCACATGTTATTAACCTAATTTTAAAGATTAATACACATTATAGCTAAGAGATCATGTAACTTGCCCATGATCATATGGCTAGTGCCGTTATATGATTCACCTGTTTTTAGACTGATGTAGTGCTAATGCAATATTCACAGGGCCCATGGCAGCCATGAATATTAAAAGCTTAATTCACAATTGTAAAATACCATAGACTCTCCACATGGAAGACAGAAGCAAAACATTTATTCAGACCCAAATCCATTAAAGCAACAAAAATCTATACACAATAACAATTCAGAGGACAACACCAATCCCAAACCTTGCCCCTGCTAGGTTTCCCACAAACCAGGTCCATTAACAATCATCACAAGTAGGTTCTCTTAAACAAAATCACAATGAATCACACAATCACTCATTCTACCCAGAAGCCTACATCCTTCCTAGCTCCAACATTTTTCTTTCTCTTTGCCAGCAATTAATTCACATTTATTGAGGTGAAATACAGTTGCACAGAACACAGCCACACTCCCTGCCCTTAGGGAGCTCACAACCTAAGAGGAGACTGAGAAACTATTAATTCTTTGGCGGAGGGAGTGGTTTTCTATGGCTCTAATGGTGCTTTGGGGGCTGGGGAGAGGGACACGTACTCACTCTTCCCCTTGCTGGAAAAAATGGAGAACCCAGAAGAGAGCAGAGAAACACTGGTTGAGGCCCAGTGAGCCAAAACAGCTGGAAGGGAGGGGAGGGAAAGCTAGAGCGTGGGGAGCTGGGGGGAAGCTAGGACCATTGGGGCCAGGCAGCCTCTTGGAGGTGAGATGTCCCCGCAGGGTGTTGGTGAAGCCCCAGTCCAGGCCTAGGAGAAGCCGCCGCAGAGTCTTTGGGGCCCAGGGAGGGCAGCCCTGTTACCCCAGCAGCCAGGGCAGAGAGAAAGGGGTTGCATCATGATACTACAGAGTGGCAGTGCCCTCTGCTGGGGGCAGAGCTAAGAACAAGCTAACCTTCTAAGAAGCAAGACCAAAGCAGGCACCAGGACAGGAGCAGCAGCAGAAGGGGGAGCAGAGTCAGCAGAGCATCCGGCCCTCCGTCTGCAGGGCCTAACATCTGGTGGAGACTGAGCCTTGGAAGAAGCACCCCCCGCCCTGACAGACCATCTCCTCCTGGGTTTGTCTGCTGGGGGATGGACTTCCTCCGAATCCCAATGCTGGACTAGACCTGTACTAAGGGTCCCAACAGCAAGAAAGGGGCCCCATGACCAGGTAGCCAGACCCAAGGCACAGGCACGCAGCAGCAATACATGGGCACAAACATATGGCCTCACCACCTGCATCCCTTTTAATAAAACACGCAAGGTCATGGGTGACAGGGAGAGAAAAGGGAGTGAAATATTACCATTTACAACCACAAAAAAACTCTATACATGTCTAATGCCTGTTAGCAGGGGAGGGGGGAAGGGCAGGACTGGCCCTGGCACTGGGGCTGCTGCCCCAGCTATTTGTAAAGGATGTCATAGTGTCCGGGTCTGTACAGTAGATACACCTTGGGCTTGAAGCCCTTCAGGAAAACGTGGGGGTTGGTGTTGCTGCCCTTGCCGTGGTCCACGTACTCTACCTGGATGGAGATGCCAGCACAATGATGTGGATGTGGTCGCTCTCCTTGCACATGGGCTTCACCTCCGTCTGACAAAACTCCTTAACGCTGCAGCCCTCCTCAAGGAAGTATTCAAAAAACTTGCTCTCTCGCTGCAGATAGCCTGAAGTAAACAGTCGCAGGTAGACAACCAGGTAGTCTGAGGTGCTCTGGTCATTAAAGGAGGCTAGCAGTTAAGCCGCAGACGTCTGCTTCTCCACTTACTCTACCAGGTCCATGAACTTGTTGTGGAAATCCTCAATTGTGAACTTGGTGAAGCCCTGAGAAACCAGGTCCTGCTGGGTCATGATGATTTCATCGTAGACCAAACAGTTAACTGCTTCAGAGTAGCTTCCCAGCATCTCCAGCTTCTGCTGCTTACTTGGTGTCTTCCAGAAGGGCCTCCAGGTGGGAGAACCCGAAGGCTCTGTAGAAGCAGCTGCCATCCGGCCTGGTCTTTAGGATGTAGGAGTATTTTTTGTGTAGGTCCTTGATCTTCTGTTGATAGATATTGTCATCTTCCACATACTCCTTGTAAAGCATAGAGAGCTCTAGGTGCTTGGAGACCAGTGGATTCTGAACGGCAATCTCTTGCTGAATTCGGTCCTGCTGGGTCATGATGGTTTCATCGTAGACCAAAGAGTTAACTGCTTCAGAGTCGCTTTCCAGCAGCTCCAGCTTCTGCTGCTGAGGTTCCTTCACCGCCATCTTTAAACAACTAGCTCCAACATTTTTCATGACTAACTTACTCTCAGTTGTGCTCTAGCTCTGCCCTTCCTGATCCTCTTATTCGGCAAACTCCTCCCACCACAGCCTCCATGTGACTTAATGAGTCTTTTAATGAATAGGAAATATTTTATAATTCAAATTACCATTATAGATGATCAATACATTACTCTGCTCTACAGTGAGCTGCGAGTTATAATTATAATTTTAATAATAATAATTAATATATGATATGATTTAAATATATATCATTATGCAGTCATATATAATAGCCACAATAACAAATGGAGTGCTGTATTTATATACAGTTTATCTTTTCTATTTTCTGCCTGAACATAGAGGACAGACACTGGTACCATACACTCTGTTCCTTTGAAAATAAATAAACAAATATCAGGAGTAAATAAATAATATTTAGAACTTTGATTATTGCAAAACACTTAACATGTATTAGCTCATTTCATCTTCACAACATTTCTGTGAAGAAAGTGTAATTATTAACCCCATTTTCCAAATGAGAAAACTGAGAAACAAACAGACCAAGTGACTCATCTGAGGTCACACAACTAGTAAGTTTTTGAAGCAGGATTTAAATGTAGTTCTCCTTGACTACAAGTTTTGCCCACTCCCTTGTAGGATGGCGGTCACAGTGAAGTGGCAGGGATCCTAACAAAGGAGGACGACAGAGACAGAAAAACTGTTAGTGTGTGTGGTCACAGCCTCATTTTGAAGATGTCAATCATCACTTGTAGTTCCATTCCACATTCTTCTCTCAAATTGGACTCTGATACCCAGTTTCACTTGATAGATTAAAACTCTGCATGCATTGTCACAGGTACAATTCGTCTCTCTGGAGTTCAGAGTCATAGGTTGCTTGTACTGGAAGAGGCATTCTAGCTCAATGTTTTCCATACTTCACGATCTCTGGACTTCTTTACAGTCTTAAAATGATTTGTACTTTAAACAACCTAGGAGTTGTATCTCTTGAGTCTTTTACACGACCTGCCTATTGGAGTTATAAATATATTTCTACTTTGTGGACTCCTTGAAACTTTCTCGTGGACCCCTGAGTCCCAGCATCATATTTTGAGAACCTTAATCCTTATCTGGACCATGATTGAGATTCAGTATTGGGAAGAGGGATTTTAGGAGAATAAGATGAACAAGCCAATAATGAAGTCTTAATTTGAAGGGATTATGACTATTCCTTCTGTGGGGTGGCAACCTCCAAGGTAGCAGGAAAGTAGGATTAATGTGGGGTCAGCATCTTCTTTCTAAGTAGGGCAGAAGTTGACACCTATGACTAGAGTAGTCTTTGATGCCCTATTCTAGAGATTTATAGATTGTACTTGGGAGGGAAATTTTATAGTGAGCAGACCAAAAGTGCAATGGTACACCTCACGAAGACTTAGCTTTTTCCTCACCTGAGCACTTCAGATAGAGCATGAATTTTCAGGAAAATTAAAGAAAAAATTCTTGTTTTAAGATGGATTGAAAAATGTACATACTAGGGTTTTGAACAGCAGAGCCAATATGGCAGAGTGAGAGCAATTACTTATCTATGCTCTAAGACAGACTCCTTAAGGCACCTCTAAAAAGAGAATCTGAATAAATTTTAGAGTGGCAGCATCGATTAGGAGACAGAGTGTGTCAGGTTTCCAACCCAGGACATACTGTAAGGTCGATGGGAAGGATCTGTTGCACGGAGCTGGAGAAGTGCAGACTATACCAGCTAGAACCCTTCCATAGCAAAGCTGAACAGGAAGCCCCAGGCCATCTGAAGCAGCAGCAGTACTGTCAAATCTCAAAGGTACCAGCCCAGGACTAGAGTCCAGTGGACCTGAGCAGGAGAGAACCTCAGAACCCCTGGTAACTAAAGCAACCACTCCTGAGACTAGGAACCCCCCAGATTAAATATCTGTAAGTCACCTACTTGAATAACTGGGAGCCAAGATGGAGGAGTGATCCAGAAATGCTCTCCCCCTCCCCTTTTTGGCCCTGAAGAACTCATAGAATATTTCCCCAGGAAAAATCATGGAACAATGGGATCAGTCAAAGTGGTAAACAGTCCATTAACCTTGGAAAATCACAAAGGGGTTCTCTCTTGCTGTGGCTGAAGGGGACCAGTGCAGGACTGGCACTCTTCTAGACAGCCCCACCTCAGAGAACCTTGAAGAGATGCTGAAACTCAGGGGGAGTGGAGTCCAAGATCTCAGCAAACCAGTGGAATAGGGAAGACACTAGTGCAAATGGTATTCACAAACCACTGAACCTGCCTGTGCTCAGGAGAGGAGACATCCTGTGGCCAGACAAAACCTTCCCCACACTTAACACAGCTAGCTCCAGGGTAACTCCGGGGGAAACTCAGAAAGACTTCACCTGGCCTCTGCTTTGGTAAATCATCCAGCTCAGCAGTCAGTCAGCTACAGCACTCTAGCTTCTATCTGAAAGAACCAGAAGCCACAAGACACAAAGTCTCAAGATCTAACCACAAGTACAGTGGGACAGAGCACCCTGTGCCCCAGAAGCAGAGATACACGTTAAAAGCCATGAAAAGGGCCATCACCATGAGCAAGAAGTAAATCAGAAAAGACAAGACTATAGAATCTTTCTATGGGGACAAGAACCATAACACAAAAACCAAAGAGGTCAGCACTGAGACTCTACCCTCATGGAATATGAATTGTTCTCAAGGCCAAAGGACATTCTTGGAAGATCTCAAGAAGAATTTTAAAAGCCAAATTAGGGAAATAGAAGAAAAACTGACCAATGATTTTAAAAACATGAAAAACAAAATCATGAAAGAATTTAAAAAGAAAACTGGACAAATGGAAAAGGAAGAAAAAACGTAACTGGGAAAATTGGACAAATGGAAAAGGAAGTACAAAAATAACTGGAGAAAATAACTCCTTAAAAGAAACAATTGGACAGATGGAAAAGGAGGTGCAAAAATTAACTGAAGAAAACAATTTGATAAAAGTTAGAATTGTGCAAGTAGAGGTTAATGACACTATAAGACATCAAACATCAGTCAAATAGAATCTAAAGAATGAAAAAATAGAATAAAGTGTAAAATATCTAACTGGAAAAACACATGACCTGGGAAATAAATCCAGGGGAAAAAATCTATTCATCTATCAGGAAGGCATGGGGGAAAAAAAAGAGCCTGGACAATATCATCCAAGAAATCATCAAGGAAAACTGCCCAGAGGTGCTAGATCCAGAGGGCAAAATGTCATCAAAAGAATACCCCGTTCACCTACTGAAAGCTATCCTAAAATAAAAACACCAGGGAGTATTGTTGCCAAATTCCAGAACTATCAAATGCAGGAGAAAATACTGGAGGCAGTCAGAAAGAAACAATTCAAATATAGAGGAGTTACGTTCAAGATCACACAGGACCTTACATGTTCTACATTAAATGACTGGAGGAATTGGAATATGATAGTCCATAAGGCAAGGAATTGGGACTACAATCAAGGATAAATTACCCATGAAAACTGAGCATAATATTTCATACAAGGAGATTCACCTTCAATGAAATAAGGGATTTCCAGACCTTTCTGATGGAAAGGCCAGAGCTCAATAGAAAATTCGATCTTCACACACAAATCTCAAGACAGGCACAAAAAGGTAAACAGAGGAAATACTTTCTATTCAATATGGGCAAACTGTTTAGATTCCAATAAGAGAAGATGATACTTGTTAATCTTGAGAATTGTATATTTATTATGATATATACAAGGGATATACATAGATAGAGGGAATGGGTAAAAAGTATGTGGTGATAAAATTGTGAGTTAAGGGTGCAAAGAGATTATACTGGGAGATGTGAAATGGAGGAGGCGGAAAAAGGTAAATTGCATCACAGGAACAGGTACAAAAACATATCATAGAAGAAGGAAAGAGGGGAGGGAGATGAGCACTGTTTGAGATTTACTGTCACCTAACTTGGTTCAAGAAGGGAACAACAAGCTCAGTTCAGTACAGAAATTGAATTTCACCTACAGGAAGTAGGAGGGGAAAGGGGAGAGAGAAGGGAGGGCAGGAAAAAATGGAAGGAAATGTAGAAAGGGAAAAGGGGAGTAATAACAAGGGGGACCGAGAAAAGGGAAGCAAGACTGAGGGAGATGGTGGTTAAAAATTAAAACACTATTATGGAGAGTAAGAAAGAAGGGAGACCTAAAAGTATAAATGGGGGGAAAGAGGATAGAGGGAAAGACACAGACAGTAATCATAACTGTGAATGTTAATGAGATGATCTCTTCCATAAAATGGAGACGGAGAGCAGAATGGATTAAAAGTCACAATCTAATATGTTGTTCAAAAGAAGCATATTTGAAATGGAGAGATATACACAGGGTAAAGGTAAAAGGTCGGATTATTATCCTTCATCTGATAAAAAAAAAAAGCAGGGGTAGCAATCCCCATCTCAGATAAAGTAAAAGCAGAAATAGATCTAATCAAAAGAGATAAAGAAGGAAACTATATCCTGCTAAAAGACACCAAAGACAACGAAGCAATTTCATTACTAAATATTCATTACTGAACATATATGCTCCAATTGGTACAGTATTCAAATTCTTAGAGAAGTTAAGGAAGAAATACGATGTTACCAAAAAAAAACCAAAACAAAACTATATTAGTGGGAGAGCTCAACTTCCTCCTCTCCTAACTCTAACCTCAAAATAAACAAAAAAAAGGTAAGGAGGTGAATAAAACTCTGGAAAAGGTAGATTTGATAGATTTCTGGAGAAAATTGAATGGGGATAGAAAGCAATATACCTTTTTCTAAACGGTACATGGCACACATATAAAAATTGACCATATACTTGGGCATGAAAACTTCACAATAGTGTGAAGAAAGGCGGCAATGCATCCTTCTCAAATCATAAAACAATAAAAATTATATGTAATAAAAGGCCATAGAAAGATAAACCAAAAATTGATTGGAAACTAAATAATCTAATCCTATAGAACGAGTGGGTTAAACAAGAAATCGCAGCAACAATTAACAACGTCGTTCAAGAGGATTACAATAATGAGATAACCTACTAAATGTTATGGGATACTACAAAATCAGTTCTTAGTGGAAGTTTTATGTCTTTGAATGCTTACGTGGATAAATTAGAGGAAGAAAAGATCAACGACTTGGACATGCAGCTGAAAAAGCTGGAAAAAGAACAAATTGAAAATCCCCAAGTAAATACCAAGTTGGAGACACTGAAAACAAATGGAGATATTAATAAAATTGAAATTATGAATGTTATTAAGTTAATAAATGAAACTATGTCTTGGTTTTATGAGAAAAATAGTGAAATTGGTAAACTTTATGTCAATTTTATTAAAAAAGAAAGAAGAAAATCAAATTATCAGTATCAAAAATGGAAAAGGTGAACTCACTTCCAACAAGCAGAAAACTTAAATAATTAGAAATTACTTTGCCTATGTATTTCCCCACAAATTCGCCTATCTAAATGAGATGAACGAATATTAAAAAAATTAAAATTGCTTAGATTAACAGAAGAGGAAGTTGAATACTTAAATTACCCTATATCTGAGAAAGAAATTGAACAAGTCATCAATGAAATCCCTAGGTAAATATCTTCAGGATCATATGGATTTACAAGTGAATTCTATCAAACATTTAAAGAACAATTAATTCCAACACTGTATAGAATATTTGGGAAAATTGTTGAAGGAGTTCTACCAAATTCTTTTTATGATACAGATATGGTTCTGATACCTAAACCAGTAAGATCCAAAACAGAGAAACAAAATTATAGACCAATTTCTCTAATAAATGTAGATGCAAAAATTTTAAATAAGATATTAGCAACAAGAATACAGCAACTTATCACTAGAATAGTACGTTATGATCAGGTAGGATTTATACCATGGATGCTGCACTGGTTCAATATTAGGAAACCAATCCGCATTATAGATCATGTCAAGAAAAAAAAAACTAACAGATACCACATGGTTATCTCAATAGTTTCAGAAAAAGCTTTTGACAAAATGCAACATTCATTCCTATTGAAAACACTGGAGAGCTCCAGAATAAATGGAACGTTCCAAAAAGTAATAAGCAGCATCTACCTAAAACCGTCAGAAAACATTATATGCAATGAGGATAAACTAGATGTATTGCCAATAAGGCAGGGGGAAAACAAAGATGTCCATTATCACCACTGTTATTCAATATGGTATTAGAAATATTAGCTTTAGCAATAAGAGAAGACAAAGAAATTGAAAAAAATAGAGTAGGCTAAGAAAAACTTATCACTCTTTGCAGAAGATATGATGATATACTTAGGAAATCCCCAAGAATCATGTAAAGAACTACTTGAAATAATAAACAACTTTGGCAAATGTGCAGGTTGCAAAATAAACCCAGATAAATCATCTGCATTTCTATATATTACTAACAAAGCCCAACTGCAGGAGATAAAAAGAGAAATCCCATTTAAAACCACAGTAGAAACTATAAAATATCTGGGAGTCTACCTTCCAACACAAACATAAAGATTATATGAATACAATTACAAAATTCTTTTCACACAAATAAACTCAGATTTAAGTAAGTGGAAAATATCAATTGCTCATGGGTTGGCATAGCTAATATAATAAAATGACAAGTCTGCCTAATTTAGTTTACTTATTCAGAGCCATACCAATCAAGCTGTCAGGTAAGTATTTTCTAGAGGTAGAAAAAATAATATCAAAATTCATCTGGAAGAAGTAAAGGTCCAGAATATTAATGGAAATAATGAAAAGAAATGTAGGGAAGGTTCCCTAGCCCGACCAGATCTAAAATCTTAGATCTGCTGGAGAGGAACTTGGAACTCTGCCCAAAGGACTTCAAAAATGTACACACCATTTGACCCAGTAATATCGTTTCTAGGACTGTATCTCAAAGAGATCATAAAAATTAGAAAGGATTCCGCATATATAAAAATATTTATAGCAGCTCTTTTTGTGGTGGCCAAAACCTGGAAATCAAGGGGATTCCCATCAATTGCGGATTGTCTGAACAGTTGTGATATAGGAGTGAAGTGGAATGCTATTGTGCTATAAGAAATGATGAACAGGAACACTTCAGAGAGGTCTGGAGGGACTTATATGAACTGATGCTGAATGAAAGGAGCAGAACCAGGAGAAATTTGTACACAGCCAAAGCCACAGTGTGTGAGGAATTTTTCTGGTAGACTTAGTCCTTCACAGCAATGCAAGGACCTAAAAAATTTCCAACAGACCCTTGAGGAAAAATACCTTTCACATCCAGAGAAAGAACTATGGAATTGGATAGCAGAATGAAGGCACCATTTTCTCTAGTGTTATGTTTTGTTTTGATTTATGGTTTCTCCCATTCATTTTGATTCTTCTACACAAAATGACTGTGGTGAAAATGTGTTCACTAGGGGGCAGAGTCAAGATGGCAGAGTAGAAAGACTCAAGTATGCGAGATCCGAACCCACAGCCCATAGATTTAATGTAAGAAGAGCTCCCCACAAGTTCTGGATCACTGGAGGGTGTGCAGAAACATAGTGGAAGAGATTTCCGTTCGAGAGAGCCCTGGAGAGCCATCCCCAGGGTTGGTCACACCCCAGAAAGCGGGCCCCACCCCAGCACTGCCCTGGCCACGCGGCCGAGAGGAGTAGATGGGAGCAGGCTTCAGGGACGGAACCTCCGGCGGCCTGGAAGGTCCCTCCGCCCACAGACTCTACAGGTCAGTGAGAGACACGTCTGGGCTGGCCGAGAAGGGAACGGGGTGTCTCCATGGCTCGGGACCCCTCGGGAGGAAGTGGCAGAGGCAGAGCCAGGGGCAGGAAGCGGCGGAGGCAGCGGCGGTGGCCCAGGACTCCCCTAGCAGCAGGCAGGATCTTCATTACTGAAAGTCAATGCATAAATCACCTGAAGGAGCTGAGCCTGGGAGATGGCCCTGCCCCACCTGCTCCATTTCTGAAGGTCTCTGCATAAAGCCCCTGAGGGAACTGAGCCTGGGAGGTGGCCCTGCCCCCACCCCAGCACCAGAACAAAAGCTCACATTGAATAGCAGCCGCGCCTGCTGCGGAAAACCCATCTGAACCTCAGACCCCAAGCACTAGCTGGGCGGATCTAGGCAGGGGTGGACAGGAATCTTAGAAGTCAAGTAACTGGCTGGGAAAATGCCCAGAAAAGGGAAGAAAAATAAGACTATAGAGAGTTTTTTTGAACAGATGCAAATGATCCCGCCTTTTGGATCTGATGACGAAGAGATATTCTTGCCATCAGGGAAAGACATGGAGGGCGGGGCCTCTGTATCCCAGACATCCCAGGGGGCTGTTGGATGGGCTCACGCCTTGGAAGAGCTCAAAAAGGATTTCGAAAAGCAAGTTATACAGGTGGAGGAAAAACTGGGAAGAGAAATGAGAGAGATGCAAGAAAAGTATGAAAAAAGGGTCAATAGCTTGGTAAAGGAGATCCAAAAAGTGCTGAAGAAAATAACACCTTGAAAAATAGGCTCACTCAATTGGCAAAAGACGTTCAAAAAGCCAATGAGGAGAAGAATGCTTTCAAAAGCAGAATTAGCCAAATGGAAAAAGAGGTTCAAAAGCTCACTGAAGATAATAGTTCTTGCAAAATTAGAAAGGAACAGATGGAGTCTAATGACTTTCTGAGAAACCACGAAATCACAAAACAAAACCAAAAGAATGAAAAAATGGAAAAGAATGTGAAATATTTCATGGGAAAAACAACTGACCTGTAAAATAGATCCAGGAGAGACAATTTAAAAATTATGGGACAACCTGAAAGTCATGATCAAAAAAAGAGCCTAGATATCATCTTCCATGAAATTATCGAGAAAAACTGCCCTGACATTCTAGAACCAGAGGGCAAAATAAGTATTGAAAGAATCCATCGATCACCACCTGGAAGAAATCGAAAAAGAGTAACTCCTCGGGAACATTGTGGCCAAATTCCAGAATTCCCAGGCCAAGGAGAAAATATTGCAAGAAGCTAGAAAGAAACAATTCCAGTATTGTGGAAATACAATCAGGATAACTCAAGATGTAGCAGCTTCTACATTAAGGGATCGAAGGGCATGGAATAGGATATTCCAGAAGTCAAAGGAACTAGGATGCAAACCAAGATCACCTACCCAGCAAAACTGAGTATAATACTTCAGGGGTAAATATGGTCTTTCAATGAAACAGAGGACTTTCAATCATTCTTGATGAAAATACCAGAGCTAAAAAGATAATTTGACTCTCAAACACAAGAATGAGAAGAAGCATGAAAAAGTAAACAGCAAAGAGAAGTCATAAAGGACTTACCAAAAGTGAACTGTTTACATTCCTACATGGAAAGACAATAATTGTAACTTTTGAAACTTTTCAGTATCTGCGGAGTTGGTGGGACCACACATACACATACACACACACACGCATGCACACACGCACACACATATGTACACGTGTGCTTGCGCACACATACACACATGCAGGCACATACAGAGACAGAGCACAGACTGAATTGAGTAGGATGGGACCATATCTTAAAAGAAATTAAGGTAAACGGTGAGAGAGAAATGTAGTGGGAGCATAGAGAGGGTGAAATGGAATGGGGCAAATTATATCTCATTCAAGAGGCAAGCAGGAGCCTTTTTAATGGAGGGAAAAAGAGGAGAGCTGAGAAAAAAACAAGAAGTTTACCCTCATCACATTGGACTAAAGGACGGAATAAAATGCACACTCATTTTGGTATGAAAACCTATCTTACAATACAGGAAAGTGGGGGAGAAGGAGATAAGCAAGGGGGTGGAGGATGATGGAAGGGAGGGCAATGGGAGGAGGGAGCAATTTGAAGTCAACACTGGGGGTGGGACTCGGGGTCCCATCCTATTCAATTCAGTCTATGCTCGGTCTCTGTATGTGAGGGCATGTGTGTATGTGTGTGCGTGTGTACATGCATGTGTGCATGTGTATGTGTGGTGCCACCAACTCCCCAGATACTGAAAAGTTTTAGGAGTTACAAATATTGCCTTTCCATGTAGGAATGTAAACAGTTCATTTTTGGTAAGTCCCTTATGACTTCTATTTGCTGTTTACTTTTTCGTGCTTCTTCTCATTCTTGAGTTTGAAAGTCAAATTTTCTTTTCAGCTCTGGTCTTTTCATCAAGAATGCTTGAAAGTCCTCTATTTCATTGAAAGACCATTTTTTCCCCTGAAGTATTCTACTCAGTTTTGCTGGGTAGGTGATTCTTGGTTTGAGTCCTAGCTCCTTTGATTTCTGGAATATCATATTCCACTCCCTTCAATCTCTTAATGTAGGAGCTGCTAGATCTTGTGTTATCCTGATTGTATTTCCACAATACTGGAATTGTTTCTTTCTAGCTGCTGGCAATATTTTCTCCTTGACCAGGGAACTCTGGAATTTCGCCACAATGTTCCTAGGAGTTTCCCTTTTTGGATCTCTTTCAGGCAGTGGTCAATGGATACCTTCAATACTTACTTTGCCCTCTCGTTCTAAAATATCAGGGCAGTTTTCCCTGATAATTTCATGAAAGATGATGTCTAAGTTTTTTTTTTTGTTTGTTTGTTTATCATGGCTTTCAGGTAGTCCCATAATTTTTAAATTGTCTCTCCTGGATCTGTTTTCCAGGTCAGTTGTTTTTCCAATGATGCATTTCACTTTCTCTTCCATTTTTTCATTCTTTTGGTTTTGTTTTGTGATTTCTTGGTTTCTTGTAAAGTCATTAGCCTCCATCTATTTCATTCTGATTTTGACAGAACTATTTTTTTTCAGTGAGCTTTTGAACCTCATTTTCCATTTGGCTAATTCTGCTTTTTAAGGCATCCTTCTCCTAATTGAATTTTTCAACCACTTTTGCCAATTAAGTTAGTCTATTTTTCAAGGTGTTATTTTCTTCAGCATTTTTTTCTGTCTCCTTTAGCAAGGTATTGACCCGTTTTTCATGCTTGTCTTGCATCTCTCTCATTTCTCTTCCCACTTTTTCCTCCCCCTGTCTAACTTGATTTTCAAAATCCTTTTTGAGCTCTTCCATGACCTGAGCCCATTGCCTATCTATTTTGGGTGTTTGGGATACAGAGGCCTTGACTTCTATGTCTTTACCTGATGGTACGCATTGCTCTTCATCATTGGAAAGGAGGAAATCTGTTCACCAAGAAATATCCTTTTATGGTCTTATTTTTTCCCCCCTTTCTGGGCATTTTCCCAGTCAGTTGCATGACTTCTGAGATTCCTTTCCACCCTCGCCTCACTAGTGCTTGGGGTCTGAGATTCAAATTCTGCTTCCCAGCCTCAGGGCTTTCAGCGGGGGTGGGGTTGCTATTCAGTAAGTTCAGGTGCTCTGGTGGGGGCAGGGCCGCCTCCCAGACTCTGTTTCCTCAAAGGGTTTATGCAGAGACCTTCAGTAATGGATCTGAGGTCCTGTCTCCTCCAGGAGCCCCTGGCCACCACTCCCTCTGCTACTGCCTACCGAGGGGCCCTGAGTTATGGAGACACCCCGCTCCCCTCTTGGTCGGCCACATAAGGTTTCTCACTGACCTGTAGCACCTGTGGGTGGAGGGCCCTTCGCTGCCACTAGAGATTCTGTGTCTGAAGCCTGCTCGGATCTGCTCCTCTTGGGGGCCATACGGCCAGCATAGGGCTGGGCTCCACTGTCTTGTGCGAGACGGACCTTTGGTAACTGTTTTTCAGGGCCCTCTGGAATGGAAATTTCTTCCACTCCGTTGCTGCATGGCTTCCACTGCTCCAGAATTTGTGGGGAGTTCCTTTTACAGGAAATTGATGGGTTGTGGGTTTGGAGTTAGCATATGTGAATCTTTCTACTCTGCCATCTTGCCCCCTCCCCCAAAATAATTTCTACATACAGTAGGGCTTCAAATTCTTTTTTTTTTGTTTTTTTTTGAACTTTTATTTATTTATTTATTTAGCTTTTTACATTCATTTTCACAAATTTTTGGGTTCCAAATTTTCTCCCCTTTTCTCCCCTTCCCCCACCCCAATACCCCAAGCAATCTAATTTTCCCTATCTCCAATCTGTCCTCTCTTCTGTCATCCCTCCCTTCCCTTGTCTCTATCTTCTCTTTTCTCCTGTAGGGCCAGATGACTTTCTATTCCTCATTAACTGTATGTCTTCTTTCCTAGTTGCAACAACAATACTAAACAATTGTTCCTAAAACTTTGAGTTCCAAATTCTCCCCATCCCTCCCTCCCCACCCATTCCCTTTGGTACGGCAGGCAATTCATTATAGGCCATATCTGTGTAGCTTTGCAAATGACCTTCCTGATAGTCGTGTTGTGTAAGACTAACTGAATTGCCATCCCTCCTAACCTGCCCCTCATTCTTTCTCTTCTGTCCTTTGATCCTGTCCCTCCCCAAGTGTTGACTTTCAATTACTCCCTCCTCCCTTTGCCCTCCCTTCCATCATCCCCCCCCAATATCTCCTTCTCCCCCGCTTTCTTATACTGTAAGATAGGTTTTCATAACAAAATGAGTGTGCATTTCACTCCTTCGTTTAGTCAAATGTGATGAGGGTAAACTTTTGTTTGTTTGTTTGTTTGTTTTTTCCTCAGCTCTCCTCTTTTTCCCTCCACTAAAAACATCTCCTACTTGCCTCTTAAATGACATATAGTTACCCCCTTCCATTTCCCCCTCTTTCCTTTCACTACATTTCTCTCTCACCATTTACCTTAATTTCTTTTAAGGTATGGTCCCATCCTATTCAGTTCAATCTGCGCTCTCTGTCTCTGCATGTGAATGCATGTGTGTATGTGTGTGCATGCGTGTACATGTGTATGTGTGGTCCCACCAACCACCCAGATACTGAAAAGTTTTAAGAGTTAGAAATATTGTCCTTCCCTGTATGAATGCAAACAGTTCATTTCTGGTAAGTCCCTTAATACTTCTCCTTGCTGTTTACTTTTGCATGCTTCCTCTCATTCTTGTGTTTGAAAGTCAAATTTTCTTTTCAGCTCTGGTCTTTTCATTAAGAATGATTGAAAGTCCTCTGTTTCATTGAAAGACCATATATTCCCCTGAAGTATTATACTCAGTTTAGCTGGGTAGGTGATTCTTGGTTTCAGTCCTAGTTCCTTTGCCTTCTGGAATATCTTATTCCACGGCCTTCGATCCCTTAATGTAGAAGCTGCTAGATCTTGGGTTATCCTGATTGTATTTCCACAGTACTGGAATTGTTTCTTTCTAGCTGCTTGCAAGATTTTTTCCTTGAGCTGGGAGTTCTGGAATTTGGCCACAATGTTCCTAGGAGTTTCTCTTTTTGGATCTCTTTCAGGTGGTGATCGATGGATTCTTTCAATACTTATTTTGCCCTCTGGTCCTAGAATGTCAGGGCAGTTTTCCTTGATAATTTCATGCAAGACGATGTCTAGGCTCTTTTTTTGATCATGGCTTTCAGGTAGTCCCATAATTTTTAAGTTGTTTCTCCTTGATCTATTTTCCAGGTCAGTTGTTTTTCCCCATGAGATATTTCACATTCTCTTCCATTTTATCGTTCTTTTGGTTTTGTTTGGTGATTTCTTGGTTTCTCATAAAGTCATTAGACTCCATCTGTTCCATTCTAATTTTGAGAGAACTATTCAATTCAGTGAGCTTTTGAGCCTCTTTTTCCATTTGGCTCATTCTGCTTTTGAAAGCATTCTTCTCCTCATTGGGTTTTTGAACCTCTTTTGCCAATTGAGTGAGCCTATTTTTCAAGGTGTTAATTTCCTCAGCATTTTTTTGGGTCTCCTTTACCAAGATATTGACCTTTTTTTCATACTCTTCTTGCATCTTTGTCATTTCTCTTCCCAGTCTTTCCTCCACCTGTCTAACTTGCTTTTCAAAATCCTTTTTAAGCTCTTCCAAGGCCTGAGCCCACCCAACACCCCCCTGGGGTGTCTGGGGTACTGAGGCCCTGCCCTCCACATCTTTCCCTGATGGGAAAAATACGTTCTCGTCCTCCCCATCAGATCCGAAGGTCGGAATCATTTGCATTTGTTGGAAAAAACTCTCTAAAGTCTTATTTTTCTTCCCCTTTCTAGGCATTTTCCCAGCCAGTTACTTGACTTCTGAGATTCCTTTCCACCCCCGCCTGGATCCGCCCAGCTAGTGCTTGGCCTCTGAGATTCAAATGCGCTTTCCCGCGGCAAGCTTTAGCTCTGGCGCAGGGGTGGGGGCAGGGCCCCCTCCTAAACCTGGGTCCTCAGGGGCTTTCCGCAGAGACTTTCAGGAACGGAGCGGGTGGGGGCGGGGTGGGGGGCCCCGCCTCCTGTGTTCAGCTCCCTTGGGGGTTTTATTCAGAGGCGTTCAGCAGTAGAGCAGGGTGCGGGCAGGGCCGTCTCCCCGGCTCAGCTCCCTCAGGTTGGAAAGACCTTCAGTATTGAAGATCCTACCTGCTGCTGGGGGATTCCTGAGTCCCGGGCGCTGCCGCCTCAGCCGCCAGCCCACGCCTCTGCCTCCACCGCTTCCTGCCCCCGTCTCCGCCACCGCCGCTTCCTCCCGAGGGGGGCCGAGTCACGGAGATGCTCCGCTGCCCTCCCCTATTGCAGCCTTCTTTCTTACTGACCTGTAGCTTCTGTGGGCAGAGGGACTTTCCCGGCTGCCGGAGCCTCCCCCGGAGCTTTCCTCTCTGAAGTCTGCTCGGGTCAGCTTCTCTGGGGCCGTGGCCAGGGGTGGGGGTGGGGTCCGCTTTCCGGAGTGCGATGGACCCCGGGGACGGCTCTCCAGGGTTCAGTGGAACGGAAATCTCTTCCCCTATGTTTATGCACCCCCTGCAGAGATTCAGAATTTATGGGGATCTCCTTTTACCTCAATTCCATGGGTTGTGGGCTCGGAGCTCGTAAATGTGCGTCCTTCTACTCCGCCATCTTGGCTCCACCCCGGGCTTCAAATTCTTGAAGAAAGCCATATGTTCTCTCTCTGAATCTCATTTTCATACTAAACATATCCATTTCCTTTAATGGATTTTTATTTTCCTTGGACTCCAAGTCATTCACTATCTTGGTTGTTTCTTTTTGATATTCTTCAGCCTACTAGTCTTCTTATACTGTGACAAAAACAACTGAGTGCTCATTAAATCTTATATTGAATTTATTGCTTAATACTTCTCTTAGGGGTGGAGCCAAGATGGCAGAGTGAGAACAAGGACTCACCTAAGCTTTTAGACAAACTCCTTCAGAAAACTCTAAAATGAGAATCTGACCAATCTTTGGAGGTGCAAAATTCTATAGGAGACACACTTTGGCAGATTCACAGCCCAGGACAGACTGGAAGGTCTACAGGAAGTATCTGTTCCACATGGGTGAGCCCACAGAATGCCCAGTGTGGCAGAGAAAGGAAGCCCTGGGAAGGCCTGAGGTAGAAGGGTGGAGTAGCAGGCCAGGGCAGGAGACAAACCAAGCCCATCTAGTGACAGCCATTCGACCCCAAGGATAAGCTGAAGCAGGTCCTGAGACTTTCTGTCCACAGAATAAATACTTCAGCAGCCTTAAATCACCTAGTGGAACTTGTGGGAGCCAAAATGGTGGAGTGATCGCTAAATGCTCTCTCCTCACCACCTTGTTGACCTTGAAAGAACCATAAACTGTTTTCCCAGGAAAATCCTGCATCACTGGGTTTATCAGAAGGGACAAACAGTCTCATAATACCTGAGGCTACGAAAACAGCTAAGGGGGATTCCTCTTGCTGTGGCAGATGTGAACCCGGAAGGAGAGAGGCCCAAGGGCAGTGGAAACTCGCAGTATGACCCAGGTGTGCTTCAGCAGTAGGAGAGGAGCCCTGGGGGGAGGTGGAAACTCGCACTAGGACCCAGGCATGCCTCAGTCCTCCGGGGGAATCAGGAACACAAAAAGACATTTGGGATAACCAACCCCTGAGCTTGCCTTTGCCTCAGCTCAGCTGAGGAGATATCCCTAAACCAGACCACTTCTCCTGCACTATTAACAAGCTAGCCCCAGGGCTGATTGGGGAAACACAAAACAAAAAGATTTAAAAAAGCACCTGCCCTTAGCTTTTTCAAACCAGTTAGCTCAACACCAATTTGGGCAGCTTCTAACCAAAAGAATCAGGAGCCACAACACACAAAGCCTCACCATCATGAGAAAGAAAAAGCAAAGCAAAGGTGAGAAAACATAGAATCTTTCTTTGGGGACAAGGACCAAAAGAAGAATACCAAAGAGGTCGATAGTGAAACTGTACTCCCATATGAAACTTCAAAAGGAATTGTGAACTGCTCACATGCACAAACAGCTCTCCTGGAAGATTTGAAGAAGAGAATAGAAGAAACACTGGCCAATGATTTTAAAAGTATGAAAAAAGAGTTCCATGAAGACAACATCTCTATAAAAAGGAAAATTGAATAAATGAAAAAGAAAACACAAACCTATTTGCAAAAACG
This sequence comes from Bettongia penicillata ogilbyi, assembly GCA_023548195.1. NCBI lineage: Eukaryota > Metazoa > Chordata > Mammalia > Diprotodontia > Potoroidae > Bettongia > Bettongia penicillata. The sequence continues at coordinate 123,855 of JAJHZJ010000977.1, forward strand.
GGACAAATGGAAAAGGAAGTACAAAAGCTAACTGCAGAAACTAACTCCTTAAAAAGAACAATTGGACAGATGGAAAAGGAGATGCAAAAGTTAACTGTAGAAAACAATTTGATAAAAATTAGGATTGGAGAAGAACAAACTACTAACTCTACGAGACGTGAAGAATCAGTCAAACAAAATCTAAGAATGAAAAGATAGAAGAAAATGTAAAATGTCTAATTGGAAAAACAACTGACCTGTAAAATAGATCCGGGAGAGAAAATTTAAAAATTATTGGCCTACCAGAAAGCCATGATAAAAAAAGAGTCTGGACAATATCTTCCAAGAAATCATCAAGGAAAGCTGCCCAGAGATGCTAGATCCAGAGGACATAATAGCCATCGAAAGAATCAACTGTTCACCTCCAGAAAGGGATCCCAAACTCAAAACCCCAACAAATATTGTTGCCAAATTCCAGAACTATGAAGTGAAGGAAAAAATTCCTACAGGCAGACAGAAAGAAACCATTCAAATATCAAGAAGCAACAGTCAGGATCACACAGGACTTAGCAACCTCTACATTAAAAGACTGAAGGAATTGGAATTGGATAATCATCAAGGCAAAGGAGCTGGACTATAACCAAATGTCAATTACCCAGTAAAGTTCAGAAAATCATTTCAGACAAAGAGATGGATATTCAAGGAAATTAGGGATTTCCAGACCTTCCTGAAAGGCCAGGGCTTAATAGAAAATTCAGTTTTCAAACATAGGTTTCAGGAGAGGCATAAAAAGGTAAACTGGGAAAAGGAAAAACTTGCTGCTCAATTTGGACAAATTGTTTACCTCCCTATAAGGGAAGATGATCCTTGTCAATCTTGAAAACTGTACATCTACTATGAAATATAAAGGGGATATACATGGAGGGAGCAAGTATAAAGTAAATGATGTGATGATGAAAATATGATTTAAGCGTGCTAAGGGATTGTAACACGAGATGTGGAAAGGAGGAAGCAGAAAATGGTAAATTACATCACAGGAAGAAATACAAAACTGTATTATAGTAGAAGGGAAGAGGAGAGGGACATGAGCATTGTTTGAGAGGTACTGGCATCTGATTTGGTCCAAGGAGGTAATAATAAACTTAATTAACTATGTAAATCTACCTTTTTCTATAGGTAGTTGGAGGGGAAAGAGGAAGAAAGGGGAGGGGAAGTTCAAAGGGAGGGAAGAAGTAGTGAGCGTAAAGGTAACAAAAGGGAGGGGAGTTTAAAGAAGAAAGGGAAGACTTTGGCAAGTGGTAGTCAAAAATTAAAACTCTTGTGGAGGGGAAGGGAGAAGGGAGAAATAAAAGGACAAACAGTGGGAAAGATGATGGAGGGAAAGACACAGATATTTATCAAAACTGTGAATGTAATTGGAATGAATTCTCCCATAACATGTAGACAGAGAGCACATTGGATTAAAGCCATAATCTAACAATATGTTCTTTACAAGAAACATATTTGAAGAGGTGGGAATACACAGAGGGTAAAGGAAAAAGGCTGGAGCAGAATATATTGTGCCACAATGGTGTAAGAAAAGCAGACATAGCAATCCCAATCTCAGACAAAGCAAAAGCAGAAATAGATCTAATCAAAAGAGATAAGGAAGAAAACTATAACATGCTAAAAGATACCATAGACAATGAAACAACACCATTACTAAACATGCATGGTCCAAGTGGTATCACATCCAAATTTTTAGAGGAGAGTTTCGAGGAGTTAAAGGAAAAAATAGACAGCAAATTTATAGCAATCCCTCAACCTCCCTCTCTCTGAACTTGATACTTCTAGCTTCAAAATGAACAAGAAAGAAGTTAAGTAGTAAATAAATCTCTGGGTAAGGTACATAGGATAGAAAAATTGAATGGGAATAGATAAATGGTCAAAGGATATGCACAGGCAATTATTAGAGAAAGAAATTTAAAATGTCTATAGTCATATGAAAAATGCTCTAAATAACTTATGATTAGAGAGATTCAAATCAAAACAACTCTGAGGTAACCACGTCACACCTATCAGAATGGCAAACATGACAGAGCAGGAAGATGATAAATGCTGGCGAGGATGTGGGAGAGTTGGAACATTAACTCATTGTTGGTGGAGTTGTGAGCTGAATCAACCACTCTGGAGAACAATTTGGAACTATGCCCAAAGGGCTACAAAAATATTCATAACCTTTAACCTAGTAATAGCACTTCTATGACCGTATCCCCAAGAGATCATAAAAATGGGAATGGTTCCTACATGTACAAAAATATTTATAGCGGCACTCTTTGTGGTGTCCAAAAACTGGAAATCAAGGCGATGCCTTTCAATTGAGGAATGACTGAATCAACTATGGTATGTGAATGGAATGGAATACTATTGTTTTATAAAAATGATGAACAGGAAGACTCCAGAGAGGCCTGGAAATACTTATATGACCTGATGTTGAGTGAAAGGAGCAGAAAGAGGAGAACTTTGCATAGCAATGATCACAGTGTGCGAGAGTTTTCTCTGGTAGACTTGGAACTTTATTGCAATGCAAGGACTTAAAAAAAAAAAAAATTATCAATGGTCTTCTAAGGCAAAATGCCTTCCACATCCAGAGACAGATCTATGCAATTCAATCACAGAATCTAGCAGATCATTGTGTGTGTGTATGTGTGTGTGTGTGTGTGTGTGTATGTGTGTGTGTGCATTGTGTTTTGGTTTGTCAGATGATGTCTCCCACTCATTTTAATTCTTCTACACAGCATGACTGTAGTGAAAATGTATTCAACAGAAATGTATAAGGAGAATCTACAAAAAAATTGTATGCTGTCTCGGGGAGGAAGGGGGAGATATGTGAGAAGGAAAGGAAAATAAAAATCTAAATTATATGGTAGTTATTGTAGAACATTGAAAATAAATAAAATTAATTTAAAAAATACTTCTTTTAATATGGTCTTATTTTTAGTCAGACTAAATGAAGGTGAGTCACCAGCCTCTTCTCACTTTGATTATGGCATATAACCACTTTATAAATAAATTCCCTCTCCTTTTCCACACAAATATTCATCTGTTTTCATTTAAAAATTTATGTGATATTTTCCTTTTGGGCAGAGCCAAGATGGCAGAATGGAAGGATGGGTGTGCTGTAGCTCTACTCCCATAGCCCATCAAATACCTGTAAAAATGACTCTAAACAAATTCTATAGCTGCATAAGCCACACAAAGACAGAGTTAAAGAGATTTCCAGCCCAAGGAAGCCAGGAAGGCTGAGAGGAAAGGTCTTTCCCATCCGGTGCAGAGTGGACCGCAGCCCATCCTTTACAGTTGACACAGTATGGACAGAACTGAAGCAAGCTTCAGGGAGAGGAATCATGAGTATATGTCTCAGTTCCCAGATTTCCCAACCCGCAAACAACTTTAGATTTAAAGGTCAGTGAGAAAGCTCTTTCAACTGGATCAGAAGGGAGCAGGGTCCAGCATTTGCCCCCAATGTGGCAGCAGTCAATGAGGCAACAGAGCCCTTGGTCTAAAGACCCTAGAAGAATCGAGTAACTGATCTGAGTCTAAGTCCTCAGTTGCTGTCTTGGGATGAGGAAGAGCACTGATGTTATGGAGCTGGTGGAGGTTCTGGGGAGGAAATTCTAATTGCAGATCCTGGGCAGAAAGGCTTGTGGTTGCTTCAAGTGCAGGCCAGAAAAGGAGCGAACTCCTCTCCCTTGATTGTGCCACCAGGGAGGAACTGAGAACTTAGAGGTACATAAACTATACTCTCCTCTTGACAAAGGACTCACAACTCAGGTAAAAGGGTGATAAAACGCTGCAAAAGGGGGGAAATAAGACTATGGAAGGTTACTTCCTTGGTGAATTTGTATTTTCTTCTATTCTTTTGGATTAGGAAGAAGAAAGGATATCATCAGAGGAAGAGATAAAAGTCAATGATTCTGCATCCAAAACCTCCAAAAATATGCAGTGGTCTCAGCTCATGAAAGACCTAAAGTAGACTAAAAATGTGGAAGAAATCGCACCTTTAAAAATAGACTAACCCAAATGGCAAAAGAGGTCAAAAATTCCAAAGAGGAGAAGAACGTTTTAAAAATCAGAATTAACCAAATGGAAAAGGAGATTCAAAAGCTCACTGAACAAAATAATTCTTTAAATATTAAAATGGAGCAAAAAGAAGCTAATGACTTTATGAGATACCAAGAAATAACAAAACAAAAGCAACAGAACGAAAAAAAAATAGAGGAGAAGGTGAATTTTCTCATTGGATAAACAACTGACTTGGAAAATAGAACCAAGAGAGATAAGTTAAAATTTATGGGGTTACCTGAAAGCAATGATCCAAAAAAGAGCCTAGACATCATCTTTCAGGTATTTGTCAGGGAAAACTGCCCTGATAGTCTAGAAGCAGAGGGTAAAATAAATATTGAAAGAACCTACCAATCACTTCCTGAAAGAAATTCGAAAAGAAAAACTCTTAGGAATATTGTAATCAAATTCCAGAGTTCCCAGATCAAGGAGAAAATTGCAAGCAGTCACAAAGAAACAATTTGAATATTGTGGAAACACAATCAGGATAACACAAGATCTAGTAGCTTCTATATTAAAGGAACAAATGACTTGGAATATGATCTTCCAGAAGTCAAAGGAACTAAGATTAAAATCAAAAATCACCTACCCAGCAAAACCGACCATAACATTTCAGGCGAAGAAAATGGTCATTCAATGAAATAGAGGCCTTTCAAGAATTCTTGATGAAAAGACCAGAGCTGAATAAAAAATTTGATTTTCAAACACAACAATCAAAGAAACATGAAAAGAATAACAAGAAAGAGAAATTATAAGAAATTAAACTGTTTACATTCCTACATGGAAAGATAATATTTGTAATGCTTGAAAGTTTTCTCAGTATTTGGAGGAATTATATATATATATATATATATATATATATATATATATATATATATATATATACACACATACATACATGCATGCATGCATATAATGTACAAATACACACATATGTATATATAGCTACATATAAGTAGATAGATAGATATAGATATATCTATCTATATGGAATCTATATCTTCTATATCAATCTATGTCTTCTATATATATGGAAGGCACTGGTTGAGTTGAAGAGGAAGGGATAATTTCTAAAGAAATAAAATTAAGGGATGAAAGAGGAATATATTAGGAGGAGAAAAGGAGAAATGGAATGAGGCAGATCACCTCTCATAAAAGAGGCAAGAAAGTGCTTTTCCAGCAGAGGGGAAATGGGAGGAGGTGCGAGGGAAATTGTGTAGCTTACTCTCATCATATTTGGCTTTAAGAGGAAATAACATGCACACTCAATTTGTTATGAAAATCTATATTACTCTACAAGAAAGTAGTGGAAAATTGGATAAGCGAGTTGTGGGGGATATGGTAGAAGAAAGGGCAAATGGGAGGAGGGAGTAATTAGAAGCAAATTAGAAGTAAATATTTTTGGGGAGAGATAATGTCAAAAATGAGAATGGAATAAATGGGGGCAAGATAGGATGGAGGGAAATAAAGTTAGTCTTTTACAATATGACTATTATGGAAGTCTTTTGCCTAACTACATATGTACAGACTATATTGAATTGCTTGCCTTCTCAGTGGGGTTGAGTGGGGAGGGAGGAAGGAAGAGACATTGAACTCAAAGCTTCAGCAACAAATGTTGAGAATTGTTTTTGTGTGCAAAAAAAAAAAAGAAATACAGGTAATGGGGTATGGAAATCTCTGTTGCCCTATAAGAAAAAAGAGAGGATGGGAATAAGGGAATGGAGGAGTATAGGAGAAGAGAGGAAAGATTGGGGGAAGGGATAATAGGAATTCACGGGGTTTTGGGGTTGGAGGGAAAGATGGAGAGAAAATTCGGAACTCAAAATTTTATGGAAATGAAGGTTGAAAGCTAATAATAAAATAATTTATATATATCTAAAAAATATATGATATTGAAGTTGTGGCTAATGGTGTTCCCAGCACCAAGGGCAGTGTTTAACATCACAAGTAAATAAATAATGTTTAGTACTTCTTTTTTTTGTAAAGCACTTAACATTTATTAATTCCTTTTATCTTCACAACATTTCTCTTAGGCAGGTGTAATTATGATCTCCATTTTCCAAATGAATAAATTGAACCACAGACAGAGTAAGAGACTTATCTGTTGTCACACACCTAGTATTTCTAGCAGGATTTAAATGGAGTTCTCCCTGGCTACAATTTTAGACCACTCACTTATAGGATGGACATCACAGTGAAGTGGCAGTGATGCTGACAAAGAAGGAAGACAGACGCATCCAGAACTATCAGTGTGTCTTTGAATGAAGTCTCATTTTTCTTTTTATTTATTTATTTATTTGACTTTTTACATTCATTTTCACAAAATTTTGAGTTCCAAATTTTCTCCCCTTTTTTCCCCTTCCCCACCCCAATACCCCAAGCAACCTAATTTTCCCTATCTCCAATCTGCCCTCTCTTCTGTCATCCCTCCCTTCTCTTGTCTCCATCTTCTCTTTTCTCCTGTAGGGCCAGATGTCTTTCTATTCCTCATTAACTGTATTTCTTCTTTCCTAGTAGCAACAACAATGCTAAACAGTTGTTCCTAAAACTTTGAGTTCCAAATTCTCCCCATCCCTCCCTCCCCACCCATTCCCTTTGGGAAGGCAGGCAATTCAATATAGGCCATATCTGGGTAATTTTGCAAATGACTTCCCTGATAGTTGTGTTGTGTAAGACTAACTGAATTACCCTCCATCCTGCCCTGCCCCTCATTGTTTGTCTTCGGTCGTTTGATCCTGTCCCTCTCCAAGTGTTGACGTCAAATTGCTCCCTCCTCCCTTTGCCCTCCCTTCCATCATCCCCCCCTTGCTTATCTCCTTCTCCCCCACTTTCCTATACCGTGAGATAGATTTTCATACGAAAATGAGTGAGCATTTTATTCCTTCCTTTAGTCAAATGTGATGAGAGTAACTTCTTGTTTATTTTTTCCTTAGCTCTCCTCTTTTTCCCTCCACTAAAAAGTCTTCTACTTGCCTCTTAAATGACATATAAATGCCCCATTCCATTTCACCCTCTTTCCTCCCACTACATTTCTCTCTCACCATTTACCTTAATTTCTTTTAAGATATGGTCCCATCCTATTCAATTCACTCTGTGCTCTCTATCTCTGTATGTGTGTGCATGTGTGTAGGTGTGTGTGCGTGCATGCATGTACATGTGTGTGTGTGTGGTCCCACCAACTACCCAGATACTGAAAAGTTTTAAGGGTTACAAATATTGTCTTACCATGTAGGAATGTAAACAGTTCACTTCTGGTAAGTCCCTTAAGACTTCTCTTTGCTGTTTACTTTTTCATGTTTCTTCTCATTCTTGTGTTTGAAAGTCAAATTTTCTTTTCAGCTCTGGACTTTTCATCAAGAAAGATTGAAAGTCCTCTGTTTCATTGAAAGACCATATATTCCCCTGAAGTATTATACTCAGTTTAGCTGGGTAGGTGATTCTTGGTTTGAGTCCTAGTTCCTTTGACTTCTGGAATATCGTATTCCATGCCCTTCAATCCCTTAATGTAGAAGCTGCTAGATCTTGAGTTATCCTGATTGTATTTCCACAATACTGGAATTGTTTCTTTCTAGCTGCTTGTAAGATTTTCTCCTTGACCTGGGAGTTCTGGAATTTGGCCACAATGTTCCTAGGAGTTTCTCTTTTTGGATCTCTTTCAGGTGGTGATCGATTGATTCTTTCAATACTTATTTTGCCCTCTGGTTCTAGAATGTCAGGGCAGTTTTCCTCGATAATTTCATGGAAGATGATATCTAGGCTCTTTTTTTGATCATGACTTTCAGGTAGTCCCATAATTTTTAAATTGTCTCTCCTTGATCTATTTTCCAGGTCAGTTGTTTTTCCCATGAGATATTTCACATTCTCTTCCATTTTTTCATTCTTTTGGTTTTGTTTGGTGATTTCTTGGTTTCTCGTAAAGTCATTAGACTCCATCTGTTCCATTCTAATTTTGAGAGAACTATTAAATTCAGTGAGCTTTTGAACCTCTTTTTCCATTTGGCTAATTCTGCTTTTGAAAGCATTCTTCTCCTCATTGGCTTTTTGAACCTCTTTTGCCAATTGAGTGAGCCTATTTTTCAAGGTGTTATTTTCTTCAGCATTTTTTGGGGTCTCCTTTACCAAGATATTGACCCGTTTTTCATGCTTTTCTTGCATCTCTCTCATTTCTCTTCCCAGTTTTTCCTCCACCTGTTTAACTTGCTTTTCAAAATCCTTTTTGAGCTCTTCCAAGGCCTGAGCCCACCCGACATCCCCCTGGGATGTCTGGGGTACTGAGGCCCCGCCCTCCACGACTTTCCCTGATGGCAAGAATATGTCCTCCTCCTCGTCAGATCCGAAAGTCGGGATCATTTGCATCTGTTCGAAAAAAGTCTTTATAGTCTTATTTTTCTTCCCTTTTCTAGGCATTTTCCCAGCCAGTTACTTGACTTCTGAGATTCCTGTCCAGCCCCGCCTAGATCCGCTCAGCTAGTGCTTGGGGTCTGAGATTGAAATGGGCTTTCCCGCCGCCCGGCTGCTAATCAATGTGAGCTTTAGTTCTGGTGCTGGGGTGGGGGCAGGGCCTCCTCCCAGGCTCAGCTCCCTCATGGTCTTTATGCAGAGACCTTCAGGAACGGAGCTGGTGGGGGCAGGGGGGTGGCTCCTCCCAGGCTCAGTTCCGTCAGGGTCTTTGTGCAGAGGCCTTCAGTAATGGAGCGGGGTGGGGCAGGGCCGCCTCCCAGGCTCAGCTCCCTCAGGTTGTTTATGCAGAGACTTTCAGTAATGAAGATCCTGCCTGCTGCTGGGGGAACTCCGGGCTGCCGCCGCAGCTGCTGCCTCCACTCCTGCACCCACCTCCGCCTCCGCTGCTTCCTGCCTCCGTCTCTGCCGCTGCTTCCTCCCGAGGGGGCCCGAGTCACGGAGACACTCCGTCCCCCCCCTCCAGCCCAGCCGTCTCTCTCACTGACCTGTAGCTTCTGTCGGCGGAGGGACTTTCCCGGTTACCGGAGCTTCCGTCCCTGAAGCCTGCTCGGGTCTGCTTCTCTGGGGCCACAGCCAGGGCAGCGCTGGGGTGTGGTCTGCTTTCCGGGGAGCGACGGACCCTGGGGACGGCTCTCCAGGGCTCTCCGGAACGGACATCTCTTCCACTCTGTTTCTGCACCCCTTTCAGTGATGCAGAACTTATGGGGATCTCTTTTTGCATTAATTCTATTGGCTGTGGGGTTCAGAGCTCGTAAACGTGCGCCTTTCAACTCCGCCATCTTGACTCCGCCCCCTGAAGTCTCATTCTTCAAATGACAATCATCAATTGTGGATCCATTCCTGATGCTTCTCTCACATCAGACTCTGACACTCAGCTGGAACTTGATAGATTAAGACGATGCATGCATTGTCACAGGTACAATTCACCTCTCTGGAGTTCAGAGTTTTAGGTTGTTTGTACTAGAAGGGACATTCTAGATCAGTGTTTTCCAAAATTTATGATGTCAGGATGCATTTACAATCTTAAAAATGATTTCTACTCCAACGAACTTTCATTGTTGGGAGTTATATCTGTTGATTTTTTGTTACATGCCCATTGTAATCATGAAAATATTTCGAGGCGGAGCCAAGATGGAGGAGTGAGAGCAGCGACTCACCTAAGCTCTCAGACAAACTCCTCCAGGTACCTCTGAAAGGAGAATCTGACCAAATTTTGGAGGTGCAAAATCGAGCGGGAGACAGACGGTGACGGGTTCGGAGCTCAGGTGGGACTGGAAGGTCCACGGGAAGGATCTGTTCTGCAGGGGTGAACCCACAGCGCACAGCGCAGCGTGGCCAGCACAGCACAGCCAGTGCAGCGGAGCAGAAGAGATCCGAGAAACCTGAGTGGCGGGCAGAACCAGAGGAGCGGCACCCGGGGTGGGAGAGAAGCCGAACCGAGTCAGTGAGAGCCGTGGAGCGCCAGATATCAGCGCAGCAGCCCATGAGACCTTCAGGCCGAAAATCAAACTTCGGTAAGTCACTTACTTGAACTTCCGGGAGCCAGGATGGCGGAGTGATCAGCTAATGCTCTCTCCTTCCCCCTTGATGACCCCAGAAAAATCCCAGATCAGTAGAAATACAAGAAGGAGACCAATAGTCTCATAACACCTGAGACGAGGAAAATAGCTAAGGGGGATTCCTCATACGGCGGCAGAGGCAAACCTGACCCAGGGCAGAGAAAATTTGCACTAGGACCCAGGCAAGCCTCACCACCAGGAGAGGAGCCCCAGGAGGGTTGGGAACATGCATTAGCATCTAGGCGTGCCTCAGCTATCCAGGGGAATCAGAAAGACAATAGGGCAGTTGGGATTACCAGCTCCTGAGCTTGCCTTTGCCTCAATTCAGCTGAGATCTCCTGGGACCAGACCACTCCTCCCCCACGCTTAACAAGCTAATCCCAGGGCTGATCAGGGAAACACCAAACAAAAACCTGCTTTTAGCATTTTCACACATCATCTCAGCAAAAAGTTCTCTAGCTTCTGACTGAAGGAACCAGAAGCCACAACACTCAATCAAAATCATGAACAGGAAAAAGAAGAGGGCCGAAAGAACCATAGAATCTTTCTATGGGGATAAGGACCAAAACACAAACCCCAAAGAGGTCACAGCTGAGACTGTACTTCCATCTGAGACTTCAGAAGGGACTATGAACTACTCGCAAGTACAAGCAGCTCTCCTGGAACAGCTGAAGAAGGAAATAGAAGATAAACTGGCCAACGATTTTAAAATTATTAAGAAAGAATTCACTGATGAGAACATCTCCTTGAAAAGGAAAATTGAACAAATGGAAAAAGAAGTTCAAAAATTAACTGGAGAAAATAAATTCCTGAAAGGCCAAATGGAAAAGGAAGTACAAAAATTAACTGGAGAAAATAGCTTCTTAAAAGGAAAAATTGGGCAGATGGAAAAAGAGATACAAAAGTTAACAGAAGAAAACAATTTGATGAAGATTAGAATTGGGCAAGTAGAAACTAACGACTCAATGAGACAGCAAGAATCAGTCAAACAAAATCTAAAGAATGAAAAGATAGAAGAAAATGTAAAATATCTAATTGGAAAAACAACTGACCTGGAAAATAGATCCAGAAGAGAAAACTTAAGAATTATTGGCCTGCCAGAAACCCAGGATGGAGCAAAGAGCCTGGACAATATCTTCCAGGAAATCATCAAGGAAAACTGCCCAGAAGTACTAGATTCAGAGGGCAAAATAGTCATCGAAAGAATCCACCATTCCGCTCCTGAAAGGCACCCCAAACTCAAAACCCCAAGAAATATAGTTGCCAAATTCCAGAGCTATCAAGTGAAGGAGAAAATATTACAAGCAGCCAGAAAGAAAAAAATTAAATATCAAGGAGATACAATCAGGATTACACAGGACCTTGCAGCTTCTACATTAAAAGATCGAAACAATTGGAACCCAATATTCCGTAAGGCAAAGGAGCTGGGACTGCAACCAAGGATCAACTACCCAGCAAAGTTCAGCATAACATTTCAAGCAAGGAGAAAGTCATTCAACGAAGTAAGGGATTTCCAGAGTTTCCTGACCAAAACGCCAGAACTTAATAGACAATTCGATCTTCAAATGCAGGTCTCAAGAGAATCATAAAAAGGGAAACAGTGGGGGGGGAGAACAACTTGCTACTCAATGAGGGCAAGCTGTTCACCTCCCTATAAGGGAAGATGATATCTGTTTATCTTGAGAACTGTGCGGCTATTAAGAAATATAAAAGGGATAAGCATAGGGGGGACGGGTATAAAGTAAATGATATCATGATAAAAAATGTGATTTATGTATGAGAAGGGAGTGTAATAGGAGGTGTGAAAAGGAGGAAGCAGAAAATGGCAAATTACATCATAACAAGAAGTACAAAGTCATAGTAGAGGGAAAGAGGGGAGGGAGATGAGCATTGTGTGAGAGGTACTCTCATCGGATTTGTTTAAAGGATGGAACAATAAACTTAAGTAGAAAATCCTAACTAGCTCTATAAGCAGTGGGAGGGGAAGGGGGAAGAAAGGGGAGGGAGGCAAAAAGGAGGGAAGAAGCAATAAGAGTAAAGGGGAGTTAAAGGGAGGGGGGCTAAAAGAAAGAGGGGAAGGCGGCAAGAGGAGGTGGTGAAAAGTGAATACTAGTGAGGAGGGGAAGGGAGACAGCAGAGCTAAAAGCACAAATGGTGGGAAAGAAGATGGAGGGAAATAAACAGATTGTAATCATAACTGTGAATGTGAATGGAATGAATTCTCCCATAAAACGGAGGTGGATAGCAGAATGGATTAAAAGCCATAATCCAACAATATGCTGCTTACAAGAAACACATTTGAAACGGGGGGATACACATAGGATAAAGGTTAAAGGATGGAGCAGAATATATTGTGCTTCAGCTGATGTAAGAAAGGCAGGAGTAGCAATCCTAATCTCAGATAAAGCAAAAGCAGAAATAGATCTAATCAAAAGGGATAAGGATGGAAACTATATCCTGCTAAAAGGCACCATAGACAATGAAGCAATATCATTACTAAACATGTATGCTCCAAGTGGTATAGCATCCAGATTCTTAGAGGAGAGATTGAGGGAGTTGAAGGAAGAAATTGACAGCAAAACTATACTAGTGGGGGACCTCAACCTCCCTCTTTTTGAACTTGGTAAATCTAACCTCAAAATAAACAAGAAAGAGGTTAAGGAGGTAAATAAAACTCTAGATAAGGTGGATATGATAGATCTTTGGAGAAAATTGGATGGGAATAGAAAGGAATATACCTTTTTCTCAGCATTACATGGAACATTTACAAAAATTGACCATGTACTAGGACATAAAAATCTCAAAATCCAGTGCAGAAAGGCAGAGATAATCAGTGCATCCTTCTCAGATCATAATGCAATAAAAATTATACGTAATAAAAGGCCATGGAAAGATAAAGCAAAAATAAGTTGGAAACTAAATAATTTAATCCTAAAGAAGGAATGGGTTAAAGAAGAAATCATAGAAACAATCAACAGCTTCATTCAAGAGAATGACAATAGTGAGACAACCTACCAAATCTTATGGGATACTGCAAAAGCAGTTCTTAGGGGAAGTTTCATATCTTTGAATGTCTACATAAATAAAATAGAAGAAGAGGAGATCAATGACTTGGGTATGCAGCTGAAAAAGCTAGAAAAAGAACAAATTGAAAATCCCCAAGAAAATATCAAATTACGAATACTGAAAACCAAAGGAGAGATTAACAAAATTGAAATTAAGAAAACTATTGAATTAATAAATAAAACCAATAGTTGGTTTTATGAAAAAACTAATAAAATTGATAAACCTTGGGTCAATTTGATTTAAAAAAGTAAGAAGAAAATCATATTACTAATATTAAAAATGAAAGGGTTGAACTCACCTCCAATGAGGAGGAAATTAAAACAATAATTAGAAATTATTTTGCCCAATTTTATGCCCACAAATTCGATAATCTAAATGAGATGGATGAATATTTTAAAAAATGCAAATTGCCCAGATTAACAGAAGAGGAAATTGAATACTTAAACAACCCCATCTCAGAAAAAGAAATTGAACAAGCCATCAATGAACTCCCTAGGAAAATGTCTCCAGGACCAGATGGATTCACAAGTGAATTCTATCAAACCTTTAAAGAACAGTTAATTCCAATACTATATAGACTATTTGAGAAAATTGGAGGAGAAGGAGTACTCCCAAATTCTTTCTATGATACAAATATGGTTTTGATACCCAAGCCGGGAAGAGACAAAACAGAAAAAGAAAATTATAGACCAATTTCTCTAATGAATATAGATGCAAAAATTTTCAACAAGATTTTAGCAAAACGAATACAGCATCTTATCAAGAGAATAATACATTATTATCAGGTAGGTTTCATACCAGGAATGCAGGGCTGGTTCAATATTAGGAAAACTATTAGCATTATCAATCATATCAACAACAGAACCAACAAAAACCACATGATTATCTCAATTGATGCAGAAGAAGCTTTTGAAAAAATACAACACCCATTCCTATTAAAAACACTGAAGAACATAGGAATAAAGGGAACTTTCCATAAAATTATAAGCAGTATCTACCTAACACCTTCATCAAGCATTATATGCAATGGAGATAAGCTAGATGCATTTCCAATAAGGTCAGGGGTGAAACAAGGATGCCCATTATCACCATTATTATTCAATATGGTACTAGAAATGTTACCGGTAGCAATTAGACAAGATAAAGGAATTGAAGGAATAAAAATAGCCAAAGAAGAAACTAAGTTATCACTCTTTGCAGATGATATGATGATATATTTAGAGAATCCCAGAGATTCAAGTAAAAAACTACTTGAAATAATAAACAACTTTGGCAAAGTTGCAGGTTACAAAATAAACCCACACAAATCTTCTGCATTCCTATATATTAGTAACAAAGTCCAACAGCAAGAGATAGAAAGAGAAATCCCATTTAAAGCTAGAGTAGACACTATAAAATACTTAGGAGTTTGCCTGCCAAAACAAACCCAGGGATTATATGAACACAATTAAAAGACACTTTTTGCACAAATAAAGTCAGATTTAAGTAAGTGGAAAAACATCAGTTGTTCATGGGTAGGCCGAGCTAATATAATAAAAATTTCAATTCTACCTAAATTAATCTACTTATTTAGTGCCATACCAATTAAACTATCAGATAATTGTTTTCTAGAGCTGGATAAAATCATATCAAAATTCATTTGGAAAAACAAAAGGTCCAGAATATCAAAGGGACTAATGAAAAGAAATGCTTGGGAAGGTGGCCTAGCGCTACCAGACCTCAAATTGTATTATGAAGCAGCAATTATCAAAACCACTTGGTATTGGCTAAGAAACAGAGGGGTAGACAAATGGAATAGGCTTGGCACTCAAGACACAGTGGGCAAGGAATATAGCAACCTCCTGTTTGATAAACCCAAAGATCCCAGCTTCTGGGATCTGAACTCATTGTTCGACAAAAATTGCTGGGAAAACTGGTTAACTGTGTGGTGGAAATGAGGCATAGACCCATGCCTGACACCGTACACAAGAATAAAGTCCAAATGGGTACATGATTTAGATATAAAGATTGATGCCATGAATAAACTGGAGAAGCAAGGTATAGTGTATTTATCAGATTTATGGAGAGGGGAAGAATTTTTTTCTAAAGAAACAATAGAAAGCATTATGAAATGCAAGATGGATAATTTTGATCACTTTAAACTGAAAAATTTTTGCACAACCAAACCCAATGCAACCAAAATTCGGAGGGATGTAGTAAACTGGGAAAAAATTTTTACAGCTAAGCTCGGGGATAAAGGCCTCATTTCTAGAATATATAGAGAACTGACTCAAATATATAACCATCGAAGTCATTCCCCAATTGATAAATGGTCAAAGGATATGAACAAGCAATTTTCAGGGGAAGAAATCAAAGATATCTACAATCATATGAAAAAGTGCTCTAAATCACTATTGATTAGAGAGATGCAAATCAAAACAACTCTGAGGTACCACATCACACATGTAAGATTGGCAAACATGACAGAACAAGAAAATGATAAATGCTGGAGAGGATGTGGGAGAGTTGGAACACTAATTCATTGTTGGTGGAGCTGTGAGATCATCCAACCCTTCTGGAGAACGGTTTGGAACGATGCCCAAAGGGCTACAAAAATGTGCATACCCTTTGACCCAGAAATATCGCTACTAGGATTGTATCCCCAAGATATTATAAAAACGGGAAAGGGTCCCACGTGTACAAAAATATTTATAGCAGCACTTTTTGTGGTAGCCAAAAACTGGAAGTCAAGGGGATGCCCATCAATTGGGGAATGGCTGAATAAATTATGGTATATGAATGTAATGGAGTACCATTGTGCCATAAGAAATGATGAACAAGAAGATTTCAGGGAGGCCTGGAAAGACTTATATGATCTGATGCTGAGCGAAAGGAGCAGAACCAGGAGAACGTTGTGCACAGCAACGACCACAGTGTGCGAGAGTTTTTTCTGGTAGACTTGAAAATTTGTAATAACACAAGAACTTACTGAGAAAAAAAAAATCCTAATGTCGGTCTTCTAAGGCAAAATGCCTTCCACACTCAGAGAAAGAAATGTGGAATTCATTTGCAGAATGTAGCAGATCATGTTTGTGTGTGGGTGGGTTTCAGTGTATTATGTGCTGATTTGTTATATGATTTCTTCCATTTATTTTAGTTCGACTACATAGCATGAATATAGTGAAAATGTGCTCAATAGTAAAGTATGTGTAGAACCTAAACTGAATTGTAAGCTGTCATGGGGAGGGAGGGGGGTATTGGGGGAAGGGTGGGGGGGATAAAATCTTAACTTTAAGGAAATGATTGTAAAACATTAAATAAAAAAATAAATTAAAAAAATAAAATAAAAAAAATATTTCATGGATTCCGTAAACTAACTCAGGGTCCCGAGACTCCCCAGACCACATTTTGGGAAGTGCTATTCTAATCTGGACCATGTTTGAGATTCAGAATTGGGAATAAAAACTGTTTTTAGGAGAACATGTGCAAGCCAATGCGTAGATAAATTAATTTGAAATATTTATGATTGTTCTCCTATTAGGTCACAACCTCCAAGGTAGCAGGAGCAACATGGGGCAAGTATCTTCCCCTTAAGTAGACCAGCAGTTTTCTCCTCTGAGTACAGTAGTCCGTTGATGCTGTATTCTATGGATTTATATATGGGTACTTGGGAGAGAAATCTTACAGTGAGCAGTCTGAGAGTGCAATGGGATACCTCAGGAAGACTTAGATCTTCCCTCTCTTGAACAGTTCGGATAGAATCTCAATTGTCAGAAAACTTGAATAGAAAATTATTTTTTAAGGGTGGATTGAAAAATGTGACTGCTGAAGTCCTTAACAGCTCTGGAAACCTATGATTATGAGGGGAATTTTTCAACTTTGCGTTTAAGAAAGAATAAGAAGACAGTTGTAGACATTCATGTTAGAATGAATCATAATCCTTCATTATCATTATCCTTAGAATCCAAACTGAGCTGCCAGAGTGAGGAGATATTTGATTTCCGAGTGACCCACACATTATTCTCACTGTTTTTCAAGTCTTCTCTGAAGAGGGCAAGTAATTTCTCTCAAGTTTCATTGATTGAATTATGAAAATGACTGATTGTTTTCTAATCTTCTACTTGACACAGGCCCAGTTTCTTTAGCAGATGATTACATGAAAGTATACAGATAGATATTTCTTTTCAAATATTTCAATGAAATCTCGTTGTATTATTGGCATCCCCATTGTATTGATCCTCCATGTTTCTTTCTTCGTCTGAATGTGTTTCTCAGGCCTGTTTACTGGCCACTACAGATTGCTGCCTTGTGAGGCTCATGTCCATTGCTTCTTGATTCTCCTGAGCTTCGTGTTCTAAGAAATACAGAAAAATTTTAATGACAGCAACTAAATGTCCCTCAGAAATCAGGATTGTATCTCTATACACTAGAGAACTCATTATATCTTCTGAATTCTGCTGCTTGAGTCGGTGTGGATGATCACAGAGGAATGTTTTCCCCTGAAGAGGGAATATATTCTCATGTTTTGAATGGTCCACTCTCAATTCTCTTAATATGGAAACTTTTATGACTTCCTCTGGACTAATTTCAATAGAACAAAAATGTAGTCAAGAGTTAGTCCATTATTCTTTTGTCTGCCTGGAAACATTTCTCCCATGGCTCAATCCAGCTATTGATTTCGCTTGCATAAAATCCATGTAAAATTATGGTTGAGGAAAAGTCATTTTGATGAAGTGTTGCGATCTTAAAACTCTTTGAACTAGAGAGAAACTTTTCCAGTGGGATCTATTCTCTCTTCGGTGAATAAGACTATGAATTGAATATGGGTAAGTGAATGTGCTCAGCAACTCCAATCCCATTACAATTTTTTCACTCATTCTGAAAGAACCAGGTTGATTTCCTGTGTTATAATTCTAATATCATTCCTTACTTAGATTAACTATCCAAGTCACCTACATATTAAAAACAAAAAGAGGTATTTGTATATATTTAAAGTCAGAGGCTTTAATTTTTTAACCTTTTTTATTTTTAAATTAATTTTTTTTTAGTTCCAGCTTTCTAAAATCACTTCCATAAGTCTGAGATATTCTCCCCCTTCGTCCACATCCTTCTTCCCCCAATTGGCAGGCAATATTATATTGTTTCTATACATATATTCTTATTAAACACATTTTCATGTTAGTCATGTTGCAAAGAGCAATTATAATGAGTGAGGGATCCATGAGAAAAAAACAAACCAAAACCAAAACAAGAGAAATTATTTTCTGCTTCATTCTGCATTCCGATTCTGTAGTTCTTTCTCTGGATGTGGATGGAATTTTGCCTCAAGAGCCCTTTGAAAATGTTTTAGGTTCTTGTTTTGCTGTGAAAGGCTAAGTCTACCAGAAAAATTCCTCG
This sequence comes from Bettongia penicillata ogilbyi, assembly GCA_023548195.1. Lineage (NCBI taxonomy): Eukaryota > Metazoa > Chordata > Mammalia > Diprotodontia > Potoroidae > Bettongia > Bettongia penicillata. Next base: position 142,400 of record JAJHZJ010000977.1, read on the forward strand.
TGTTCTCTACCTGTTGCTGTGTACAATATTCTCCTGGTTCAGCTGATTTCGCTCAACATCAGTTTATATAAGTCCTTCCAAGCCTGTCTGAAGTCTTCCTGTTCATCATTTCTTATAGAAAAATAGTATTCCATTACATTCACCTACCACAACTTGGTCCATCATTTCCCAATTGATGGGCAACTTTTATCATTTTTATGATCTCTTTGGTATGCAGTCTTAGAAGTGATATTGCTGGGTCAAAAGGTGCATATATTTTTGTAGCCTTTTTATCATAGTTCCAAATTGCGCTCCAGAATGATTGAATAAGACCACAGCTCTACCAACAAGGAGTTAGTGTTCCAACTCTCCCATATCTTTTCCAACATTTAAAATTTTCCTATTTTGTGATGTTAGCTAATCTGATATGTGTGATGTAG